>WOVY01002508.1:0-29171 GCA_013436015.1 Rhipicephalus annulatus | reverse complement strand
AACAGAAGTGTGAACAGACGCGAGTGGTCACGGAATGGTGCAGTTTTGGTGCAAATTCAGCGGGGCAATGACCGTGTAATCGCGTACGCAAGCCGTCTGCTTTCTAAGTCTGAACGCAATATTTCTATAACAGAACGGGAATGTCTCGCTCTTGTTTGGGCGGTTTCGAAATTCCGTCCTACTTGTATGGCCGCCCTTTCCGTGTCATCACAGATCATCACGCGCTGTGTTGGCTTTCTTCTCTGAAGGACCCCCAGGACGACTTGGTCGTTGGGCATTACGCCTACAGGAGTATTCCTACTCGGTTGCTTATAAGTCTGGACGTCTCCATCTGGACGCCGATTGCTTATCCCGCTACCCTGTTGATCAGCCCGGCGAGCAAGACATCGAGCCTAGCCTCAGCGTCTTGTCAATGTCCCAGTTTTCATCAGATTGGTGATGAACAACGTCGTGATGCTTCTCTGCGACAACATTATATACCGTCTCGAATCTGCTCCGAACGACACGTCACTTCGCATGTACTTCCTCCTGAATGGCACGCTGTACCGTCGTAGCCTCGAGCCAGATGGCCCTGAGCTCCTTGTCGTGCCGAAATATTTGCGTTCAACCGCTGCACGAGCTTCACGATGAACCAACTGCTGGTCATCTGGGTGTATCTCGGACGTACGACCGCGTGCGTCGCCGCTTCTTTTGGCGTGGTCTCGCCTGGTCCGTTCACCGTTACGTGTCCTCCTGCAATAAATGCCGACGTAGGAAGCGACCTACTGCGCCCCCGGCTGGACTTCTTCAACCAATCTCCATTCCAACTGAACCTTTCTTCCGTGTTGGTATAGATCTTCTCGGTCCTTTTCCCGAGTCGAAATCGGGCAACAAGTGGGTCGCTGTTGCTATAGACTACGCGACTAGGTATGCCATCACTCGAGCGCTCCCCACCAGCACCGCTACTGACGTTGCGTTGCTATATTGTCTAAATAGCACAAGCAAGTCTTGCATTTCAAGCCTCGTAAAGCTATGTCGATCATCCACTCGATTGTTGCTTGAGCACTGCAAAGGCCGAATGGCATGACGTTGAACTCGTACAGCCATCTGGTGTTGAGAACTCTGTATTTGTCGTCCTCGTGCATGAGTATTTGCCTATAACCTGAACGCCGGTCTAGACTTGAGAAGTACTCGGCACCCTGCAGTGAATCCAAAGCATCGTCTATGCGCGGCATGGGGTAAACATCTTTGCGGGTGATCTTATTAAGTGCCTTGTAGTCTGCGCGAAATCACAGGGAGCCATATTTTTTTTATTAAAACAATGGGAGATGACTAAGGACTCGCGGAGCGACGTATGATGTTCCGTTGCAGAATATCGGCGACATTTTCTTCTATGACCTCGCACTCAGATGAAGAGGCACGATATGGTTGGCGGCGTACGATGGAAGTGCCATCAGTCTCGATAAGATGCGTGATAATGGACGTCTGTCCCGAAGATGAGTAATGGGCATAAAACAATCTCTTATGCTTTTGTAGTGAGGCAAGCAACTCATCTGCCTGTGAAGAGGTCAGCTCTGGATTAATAGTCGCAGCGAAAGCAGAAACGCATGACGAACGTTTAATAGAAGGAAGGTCAGAACACGCTGACATAAGCGGGACTGCAGACAGGCCGAGATTCGATGAAAAGGACGGCCACTCATGATTAGGAGCATGTGTGAAGAAAAAGATGTGCCTCATGAATGCCCCCGATACCCCACAGCTTTAATTTGGATAAAACATTGGCATATCCCATGTACAGTCGGAATCGATGATATGCGAAACATGAGTGAGAAATGTTGATATGTCACTTTGAAATCAGCACAACGTTACGAGGTGGAGGTAAATGATGCCGTTCATAACTTCCGTGTCATGATTATCATGTTTGGATGTGTCGTTTTCCTTCATCATCTATTCACGTCACGTGATATCAAATTTAATATATGTGAAGCTAGCAGAACAGCCGCGAGCACACAATAAGCGTGATATATTGTCATGTTCTTGCATGACACGCGTGTCTGGATTATCATGTTTGCTCCAGTCATATATTCCATCATCCATTGAAGTCATGTAACACCAAATTTGGTATATGCGGAACCAGCGAAACGGCCACGATCGCATCATGAAGGGCCCAATATACTCCAATGTAGCGTTGACGCGCGCGCACGCTGGGCACAGCGACGCTAAGTTAGCAATGCGCGAGCATTCTATAGTGTGACGCCAGGTGCAACCAGCGTATGTCGGCGCGGCCCGACGGCAACCGGCACGAAATGCGACATGCTTTGGCATAGAGTAATGCGAACGCATCGGCATAGAGTAATGTTGCTCTATGGCATTGGCACGAAATCCGACATGCTGCATTTCGCCCTGATGCCATGGAATAACATTAATCTATGCCGATGCGTTACCAAGACAACACTGCGTCTCCCTCTTTTTGTGACAGAGGGACGCCGGACGTGCTGAAACGCGCATGCGTCAAAGCAACGCAGCGTGGCGCGCGCCTGCGAGTATATGGCAGGGCCGGCGCCTGGCGTGGCAATGACGGCGTGACACGACGAAATGAATGCCGGCAAGCACGCGCAAAGCGTCACTTCGAAATGTATTGGCACCTTGACTGCGGCTTGTTGTCGTGTTCTAATATGACACGCATCTCATGGTTATTATGTTTGCACCAGTCACATACCTTCGTCATCAATTGGCGTCACGTAATACTGAGTTTGGCATAAATGAAGCTAGCGAAACTGCCCCCAGCGCATCATGATTGTGACATGTAGTCATGTTGTTACATGACACGCATCTCACGTTTATCATATTTGCACCAGTATCATACTTTCGTCATCCATTGGCGTCACGTAATACCGAATTTGGCATATGCGAAGCTAGCGAAACGGCCACGAGCGCATCATGAGCGTAACATGTAGTCATGTTGTTACATTAATCGCATCTCATGTTCATCATGTTTGCACCAGTATATTACCTTCGTCAACCATTCACGTCCCGTAATACCAAATTTGGCATATGTGACGCTAGCGAAATGGCCACGAGTGCATCATGAGCGCGGCATGTAATAATGTTGTTACATGGCACGCATGTCAACATTTTTTATGTTTGTACCAGTATCATACCTTCGTGATCCATTCACGTCCCGTAATACCAAACTTGGTATAAGTGAAGCTAGTGAAACGGCGGCCAGCGCATCATGAGCGTGGCATGTAGTCAAGTTGTTACATGACACGCATATCAAGTTTATCATGTTTGCACCCGTTACATACCTTCGTCATCTATTCAGGTACCGTAACACCAAATTTGGTATATGTGACGCTAGCGAAACGACCGCGAGTTCATCATGAGCGTGGCATGTAATCATGTTGTTACATGACACACATGTCATGATTTTCATCTTAGGGTCTGTCGCTTGTGTTCGCCGTGCAATCATGCCATAGCATACCAGTTTCGCAACATGCCATGTGAACGAAACCACCGCAAGAACTGCAAAACCATGAAATGTAAATTATGACATTCATGACATACATGTCATCATTTTCTAATTATGACCATTCAAATATGTTCTTCATGCAGTCATTCATAATATATTAAGTTTGGTGTTGATTCCATTATCAAAACGGCCAGGAGAGCTAAATGTCGTAGGTGGCTAGACAGACAGACAGAAAGACAGACAGACAGATAGATAGATAGATAAATAGATAAATAGATAAATCGATGGATAGATAGATAGATAGATAGATAGATAGATAGATAGATAGATAGATAGATAGATAGATAGATAGATAGATAGATAGATAGATAGATAGATAGATAGATAGATAGATAGATAGATAGATAGATAGATAGATAGACAGACAGACAGACAGACAGACAGACAGACAGACAGACAGACAGACAGACAGACAGACAGACAGACAGACAGACAGACAGACAGACAGATAGACAGATAGATAGATAGATAGATAGATAGATAGATAGATAGATAGATAGATAGATAGATAGATAGATAGATAGATAGATTTGTTCAGGGGTTTTCACGATAACTATAATAAATTTACAATGCAGTAGCCATCTTCTATAACTATTCTCTGTGACTTCAACTATCCTATCATAATATGGGCGTCATCGTTAACAGACGTCGTACCATTTTCTTCAAATGGCCAATGCTTTCTCGATACTTGCAACCTGTTTAATTTTACGCACATCGTGAATAACCCAACTCGCGTCACCAATTCTTCATCGCACATTCTTGACTTGATTCTTACAACAATGCCCGACAACATTTATGACTAAACTCACTTCCTGGCCTCAGCGATCACTCTCTGCTACATTTTTACATACGCGACAGCATGCCAACTGCTAAGAAACGCAAGGTTATCTATAACTACACTGCTGCAAACTTTGAAGTAATGAACCACGAGCTCTCTCTATTCTACGACGCTTATCTACATGACTTTGATAATAGAACCGTGCAGAAAAACTGGGATCTGTTTGTTAACAAAATCTACGAACTTACTCGCACCTTTGTTCCCTTAAAGTCTATACCTGTGAGCTCTTGCTAACCCTGGTACAATACATAATTGAAGCGACTTTCTAACAAAAAAAAACGCTTTTTTCGTGCTGCGAAACTCCAGAGTACGGAGGGACGCTGGCGCACCTATGAGAGTGCTGCGCGAGTTTACTCGTCAGCAGTTTCGGATGCTAAGGCTAACTATCTATCTAACACTCTGCCATCAATGCTTGTCAGCAATCCTCGATAGTTTTGGAAAACTATTACAAATACCGACGGCAGTGAAATTGTACTTGTTGACTCGGACGGCCTTCCCGTGTCTTCCCAGATGTGTGCAGCACGTCTGAACGAAAATTTTGTCCGGAACTTTTCAGTATCGTCCACTTCTGCTACCGTCTCTTTACCAGCGCGCAACCATCCATCAACGTCTGTTATGGTGACTGAGGCCCATGGAATTGCAAAAGTAATTGAATCACTCAGAGTGTCCTCTGCTTGTGGTGTTCACATTATAAACGCAAGAATCCTTAAAGAAACTAAGCATGCCTCATCTATGTTTCTGTGTAAAATATTCCAACAGTCTTTGAATGAAGGTGTGGTGCCACGCGTTTAGAAAGAGGCAAAGTTGGTTTCCGCTACACAAGTCAGGAAACAAGCATTCTCTTACTAATTACCTACCTATTTCACTTACTTTTATACCATGCAAAACTTTTGGAGCACATAATCTTCTCTGATTGATATGTGGGGTTTAACATCCCAAAACCACTATATGAATATAAGAGACGCCGTAGTGGAGGGCTCCGGAAATTTAGACCACCTGGGGTTCTTTAACGTGCACCCAAATCTGAGCACACGGGCCTACAACATTTCCGCCTCCATCGGAAATGCAGCCGCCGCAGCCGGGATTTGAACCCGCGCCCTGCGGGTCAGCAGCCGAGTACCATAGCCACTAGACCACCGCGGCGGGGCCACATAATCTTCTCTAACTTGGTCACCTTTCTAGAATAATATTCGTTCTTTAACACGTCACAGCAAGGATTTAAGAAGTCATTCTCATGTGAAATGCAGTTGCTTTGTTTTACCCATTCGTTACATATCATTCTAGATCGGAGTTCACTGGTCGACTGCATTTTTTTTAGACTTTTCGAAGGCTTTTGACAAGATTAATCATCACCTACAATATACAAGCTTAGGACCCTTAATATTGATGGCAGCATTCTTGCTTGGATCGAGATTTTTCTTAATTAATCGCTCACAATTCGTTGTTGCTGACAACTACAGCTCACCTTCTCCCGTTACTTCTGGAGTGCCCCAGGATTCTGTGTTGGACCCTTTACTATTCCTTATTTATATTAACGATTTACCCGATGTTACAACTTCTTCGATTCACCTTTTCGCCGACGAATGCGTTGTTTACCGAGAAATTTCATCTAACTCTGACGCTAGTTCTTTTCAAAGTGACATTATTATTATTGCCAGCTGGTGTAAAACTTGGCACATGGACCTCAACAATAACAAATGTAAAGTTTTACGTATCTCACAAACTACCGGACGCCCTGCTTACTACATCTTAAATGACGTTGATCTAGAGTCTGTAACTTCGTATAAATAATTGGGGATTCATATAACATCGACTTGAACTGGAAACATCATATTAAACATATTATTAACAATAGCAACCGTATGCTGGGGTACCTACGACGCAACTTTAGCCGTGCCCCTCAAGCCGTGAAACTAACAATGTATAAAACACTAGTTCGTCCAAAACTCGAATATGCATGCTCCATTTGGGACCCTTTTCAACTGAACTTAACTCACTTGCTTGAAATGGTACAGAATAACGCAGCACGCTTCATTCTATCTAACTACCATCACACTAGCAGCGTTACGTCAATGAAACACAGCCTTTCACTACAGTCACTTGAATAACGTCGCAAAGCATCTCGTCTCATACTTTTTCACAAGATATTCAATCATCCACTTTTAAAAGCTCAGTTCATTACCACTCCATCCTATTACTCAGTTCGTTTAAATCATCAACATAAGGCACACGTCATCAGTTGCCGCACTAACACTTTCCATTATTCTTTCCTCCCACGCACATCCAACGACACGAACCACCTTCCCTCGGACATGGTTGCCATGTCAAATCATGACTTGTTTTCTTCTACAATACAGGAGTACTTACGTGATGACGCGTGAAGTGTATATTGTACATTTATATTATTGTACTCTCTTTCCCCATGTTTCTGATGATACTTACACATACATTCAGTGTATTGCCTAACATCGAATTTACATGTCCTGTAATCTTTATTATTTTGATGTTACTATGTTTGCTCTTGTTTATAGTTTATTATTTTATGTACCCCACTCCCCTCTATAAAGCTATGTGCAATTGAGGGTAAAATAAATTAAAAATGAGGTAGATAGATATATAGATAGATATATAGATATATATATAGATATATATATAGATAGATAGATAGATAGATAGATAGATAGATAGATAGATAGATAGATAGATAGATAGATAGATAGATAGATAGATAGATAGATAGATAGATAGATAGATAGATAGATAGATAGATACGCCTAAAGTCGTCGAAGTTCGCTAAGAAATGCTTCACAATCAGAACCGATAACCGATATTGGAAAAAGAAAAAGGCGGGCCATGGTAACGCTGATTGTATCCGAAGGGCGCACCGAGCACAGATACCTCGTGGGGCATTGTACAAAAAATAAGGAGGCTTGGCTGGGACAAGCAAAGCAAGAAATAGTAAGGTTGCAAACAAAAACAGTCACGATAACAGGTTGCTTAGCGTTAGGTCAGCTCGTGAATAAAGTTCGAGTCCTTCAACTGCAGCACATCCGAAAAAAGACCAGCCATTCCGTTAGTGTACAGTGGAAACACCGCTTCTCCGCACGCGCAATTTTAGATATCGTGCGATGCATGACGTCTTGAAGCGTCGACCGACGTTCTTGCGCGTACATCGTGCCGACAGTTGCACAAAGAAGAATGGGAGAACAGCAGAGAAAACAAGGCACTGCACGGCATGTGATCAACACCACGTCTCCAGTCCTCTCGTTTACATGGTGTCCTCTTCGCGGCTACACCTTTAAATATATATATATGGGATATGGCACAACGGGAGCGTTGTCAACAAGGATAAATATATTTATTTCCCAGCAGTTTCGGGAAAGGTCCTCCCTTCATCAGGGGATGAGTTATATATATTGTTATGACCGCCATCGGTAGGCGCCATGCTGTCGCTGAGAAGCGTAGCCGGGCAGCGTTCCCACGCTTGGAACCCCGGTTTTCTTGGAACCAGCGTCGAGAGATGACGGGGGAGCGGCGCTCTTTTAATCCTCAAAGAGGTAGCCGACTGGTCGGCTGCCTATGCCCGCCAGGTATTGTCCCTGCTAGCTGGAGGATGAGACGTTGTGTCGCCACGAATCTGTAAGCCGTTCCAGAGAGGACAACAAAGATAGCGTCTTCCTTTGAAGAAACGGCGGCCGCCGCCACAAAGTGCCCTGCTAATTGAGCGGACAGATTGGCGGACCGTTTGATGTCTGCTGTCCGAAGCTTGGGACCCCTCGACCAGCGACACGCACGACGAGCAAGAGCCCCCCTGGCGCCACCTTTCGGTGCAGTGATCTCGACTCAAAATTGGATGTTCACGTGCGCCGTGCAAGCTCGTACCTTTCACCTGTTGTGTGTGTGTGATTGGTGTTCCCCTCAAGAAGGAGAAGCCCGACAGGGCTTATAAGGACGCCGCCGAGTGTGGGACGTCGCTCTGAACCAAGTAAAGGTTCAACCACCACGTTCGTAGTTTGTGAAGGCTCTGAACCATGTAACGGTTCAACCACCACGCTCGTGGTTTGTGAACTCTTAACCTCATGCTGTAAATATTTGTAAATAGTGCCATAAACCTGTTTGTTTTTTCGTATCCCCATCTTGTAAGCGCTCGTTTCCTCAACCCAAAGCTACACCACCACAAGAGACCGGGTTTTGTTTTCGTATCCTCCAACGACTCTGCACCCCGGATCACAACACTGGTGGCAGCGGTGGGATCCCCAGCAACACTGGTGATCAGCGGTCGGATACGAAGCTACAAGTGACAACAACAGTCGGCCCAAGAGAAGCAGTTGGCTCGAGACATGGATCACGTATGGGTGAGTGCTTGGCTTTTCCTTTGAGTGAACCAGGTTCTAAAAGAGGGTTAAATTTTAGAACTGGTAGTTAACTTTGCCGAAAGACTCAGTTTCGCCGTTTCGGAAAGTTATTTTGGAAGTAGCGAGCACTCAGTACAATCATGGACTTACGGGAGCTGCAGAAGTCAGACTTGTTGCTGTTGTGTGAGGAATTGGGAATCGATACAAAGGGTTTAGCACGAAAGCCCATACTCATTCAAGCGATTAATGATTTGGGGGCTGATGATGAGGAACTAAGCGAAGAATGGGACCTCATCATCGAAAGAAAACTAAGAGCAGCTAAGATGGAAGGAAAGAGTGAAGACGAAAGAGAAGGCCTCAAGCTAAAGTTTTTCAAACAAGATAACGAATTGAGTAAGAGGCTGGGACCTCAGCGAGGAGTAGTACTTCTCGAAAATGAGGCAGAGTTCGAGATGTCTAGGTACATGCAGCCATATGAGGTATCTTGGGATATGGGCCTGTAGTCAACTGAAGTGTGAGCAAGACACCTGGTCTCAGAAGCTACGCACGGTTCTGCCCTGCGAGGCAGCGGATGTTGTTGCGCGACTCAGTGAGCAGCACGCGAACAACTACGAAGTTGTTAAATCAGAGCTAATCAGAAGATTCGGAACTTCTGTTAGCCAAAATAAAGAAAGAATCAGACCAGAGTCTGAAAGGGAGGCGCGTCACAAAGCGCTGGAAGTTGAGGCGCGTCATGAAGCGCTAGAAACAGAGATCGTGCCAGAGAAGGGCCCGCGTATTCTAGAATCCATCAAGGTAGAGTATGCTGAGAACGAGGCCGTGGCCGCTCTGGAAGTAGAGACGATATCGAAAGACGCTCCTTGCGTGGATGAAGAGGGTGCCAGCAGCCCTAATGGGCCCAGTAAGAGGCTGGAAAACTTCTTCGTGCCTCAAGAGGACGTTTCGACATCGTCAAAAGTAGGCATGGTTAGCGCAGTGGCTGATGAGAGCAAGAACGCCACGCTACAGCAGTGCAGCGATAACACCGAGCTGGTTTGCAAACAACGCAGAAAAAGGAAGAAGCGGAGGCGTTCGGCGCTTCGTGAGCCTAAGGCAGGTCCCACTCCTTCCCAACAAAGACGACAGGCTAGGCCATTAATCCGTTCCAGGAAACGTCAATGGTGGCGTTCCGAGAGGTACAAGCGAAGAGCCAAGTGTAGAGGGGGGAAACGAGGTGCGTTACCCCAACGAAAAGCGCGGTTGCGTTCGACGACTTCGGGAAAGCAGCCTAGCCCGAAGGATCAAAGTCGAAAGCGCAGAGTGGCCAAAAACCGCGTCGGGGCGAACACAAAGGGAGAGTGGCCCCAGTTTTCCCCCTGTTTCTGGCGTCCCTTTCAAATTCCAGACGGGAACAGGCCGAAGTGGAAAATGAGGTGTGACGGCAGTGCACTTCTTAGTGTTTGTGCATTTTGTAGCCTCGGGCGTGCTCCAAAACTGCCGGGACCACGACCCCATCGTGTGCGATTCAGAGGAATCTAGTTGAGAGAAGGGGGCGGTCAGTTTTAACAATGGTTGCACGTGCGTGTTAAATATGGCTACTGATTACTGAATTGTAGATGCATAATGGTCTGTTTAAGTTTTTAAGTCACATGATGCGGAGTAAATTTTTGAAAAGGAAAACCGCCGAACTAAAGGCTGAAAATTGAAGTCCTTTAATCATTTGTACGAATATACCGAGAAGGTAAAAACTAAAAAAAATTGTTCTGTTTTTTTGTGTTTCAAAGGTTTAGTTTATTATCGTATGCCTTTACTGTCATGTGGATGTGGCGTGAATTGGCATTTAAGGAAGAAGATATTAACATAGACCAGATGATTTCGTAAAATGGTTAAGTTTGGCGCAACACAGTGCAGTTGTCTTTGCGCGTTATGAGAATTGAGAGCGATTGGTGCACAGTTTTAGCGAAACCCTGTGCATAATTGTGAGGTGCATTTGATGAGTATTGCACTTAGCATTATTCTTGCGTTGTACACGGTGTGTTGCAACGTAATGTAAGGATAAATAATTAAAGCAACTGTGAAGGCTTAAGCGTTTGGTTAGTAATGCCGTGCATTTTGCAGCGCTGCAGGAATGAGAATAATTGAAAACGCTCCGAAGAACTCAGTGGTTTTTTTTTTAATCAATGGCGCTAGCAAAGGCTGGTAACTTTAACCGAACAAACCTGCTAGAAGGCAGTGTTTGTTACTTTTTTGTTGTCGCCTTCTCTGAAGAAGGATTGATCGAGTGACCATGAGAAGATTATCAAGCTTTCCCTAACCGTTGAGGTAGACCGTTAGGTCACAGCTTAGGTTAAGCTTTCGGGAGGCTGGTGAGCCTAATGTCTCAGTAGTAGACGGTTATTGGTACACGTAAACGGAGACTGACGTTGGAACAATCTTAGCGCTCGCTGAATTCGAGTTCCGGACCGATGCTCTCAGCGGGACAGAGCCGTGTAAGTAGTCAGCGACAAAAAGAAGGAGGCTGCCGTTATATGTCTCGACGACAGTGGCAACGAGTATGATGCGTTCTACTTGAGGCAGAATATGGGCTCAGGTGAGATAACATACTGCGCTTCAGGAAATGAATGCGCTTGCCTTGCGTAGGCCATTCATCATTTGCAGTGTTATCTCAGAGGTGCTAAATTTAAAGCAGGGACAGACCATTTTCCCCTTCCTTGGCTGCAAACCGTGACATAAAAGAACAGTCGCCTTGTGAGGCAGAGCTTGATTCTTCGAAAATATAATTTTGGCATTAGGTAAAGGGCAAATTGAATGGAAACGTTGACGCGCTCAGCCGCTCTTTCTAAGCCATTCTTGGGTGCTCTTTATGTATCAAAATTGATAGTTTAGTTTTTTTTGTCGTGCATCCTATTATGAGAAGGTTTAAGGTAGCACGTTTGATTTCTCAGCACAAGTGAATCCTGAAAGTTCTGAGTGTGAGCTTTTGTTAAAGCTAGTAATTAAAATTGGTTTGCTATCCCTCTTTTGGCTTGGTTTGTTCGAAGGGGGCCGAGTGCTTGCTTGTACATGTGTTCGAGTATCAGAGATGCTGTCGAAGATTCGGCAATCACCCGGGCCATGCCACAAGCGAAGGCCAGTTCTTGGCATTCAACTACTGACCCTTTCGTCGTCCCTGCGAGCAGCAGTGTTGACTGCTGCCCTCCGTGACTCATCTGGCGAGGGGGAAGCTGTTATGACCGCCATCGGTAGGCGCCATGCTGTCGCTGAGAAGCGTAGCCGGGCAGCGTTCCCACGCGTGGAACCCCGGTTTTCTTGGAACCAGCGTCGAGAGATGACGGGGGAGCGGCGCTCTTTTAATCCTCAAAAAGGTAGCCGACTGATCGGCTGCCTATGCCCGCCAGGTATTGTCCCTGCTAGCTGGAGGATGAGACGTTGTGTCGCCACGAATCTGTAGGCCGTTCCAGAGAGGACAACAAAGATAGCGTCTTCCTTTGAAGAAACGGCGGCCGCCGCCACAAAGTGCCCTGCTAATTGAGCGGACAGATTGGCGGACCGTTTGATGTCTGCTGTCCGAAGCTTGGGACCCCTCGACCAGCAACACACACGACGAGCAAGAGCCCCCCTGGCGCCACCGTTCAGTGCAGTGATCTTGACTCAAAATTGGATGTTCACGTGCGCCGTGCATGCTCGTACCTTTCACCTGTTGTGTGTGTGTGATTGGTGTTCCCCTCAAGAAGGAGGAGCCCGACAGGGCTTATAAGGACGCCGCCGAGTGCGGGACGTCGCTCTGAACCAAGTAAAGGTTTAACCACCACGTTCGTAGTTTGTGAAGGCTCTGAACCATGTAACGGTTCAACCACCACGCTCGTGGTTTGTGAACTCTTAACCTCATGCTGTAAATATTTGTAAATACTGCCATAAACCTGTTTGTTTTTTCGTATCCCCATCTTGTAAGCGCTCGTTTCCTCAACCCGAAGCTACACCACAATACCAAAGAGACCGGGTTTTGTTTTCGTATCCTCCAACGACTCTACACCCCGAGCCACAACAACTGGTTGGCAGAGGTGGGATACGACTAAGTACCCCGAGTCACAACAATATATACATATATATATATATATATATATATATATATATATATATATATATATATATATATATATATATATATATATAAGGGAAAGAAGTGTATACCTATGGGCTCGTTTTTCCGTGTTTTAACACAATAATAATGAGATCTAACAGACAGTAATGCCAAGGAATGTACAGGGGAAGTTATTAAAACCAATAGAATGTAAATAAGAAGAAAGAAAAGTGGATGAAAAAATTACAAAGGTGAAAGTACGCGGAAAACCGACCTGCCCCGTTAGCAGGTTCACGAGGGCTTCGTTGAGCGGAAACCAAGAAGGCGCGTCTAAGACATGCGGTACCTACTTAAATAGGTTCTTGTCGGCGTTGTTTTGACTCCAATGAGAGTCCTAGCGGCGACGTTGCTATCCCCTCAACATACTGCAGACCACTCTCGGAGTGAGCGGGCCTGCCTGGCGTCGCCAAATCGTGCGGCGTGAGCCGCGAGAAAATCTGCCGGCTCATTGCGGAACAAGCCGGAGTGTCCCAGCCCATGGCACAGTGTATTCTGCGTCAATGTTGAAATGTCCCTGAAGAGAGCCTTCACGTATTGGACTCTCGGGTCGGTAGTCCTGTATTCAGATATCGCCTGTAGCAGGGAGACAGACAGTCTGTATACCGTCTGACAGTGGCAGCTGAGCCCTTGTTTTTGACGTATCGCAACGCCTCAATCACCTCTATGACTTCCGCGCAATGTGCGTTCGTGGCGTTCTTGACTTCACATCTTCCTACCACTACAATATGCTAACTTGGTGTTAATACGACAAACACTACTGCTGCCAGGCGATCCATATAAGAACTATCTGTGTAAATGTGCGTTCAATGCAAGCGGTCCATCATCGTGCCTCGTTCCGCGTGAGTGAGAGTGGAAGGCGCATATGGCCATGGGGTGTTCCTGCAAGACGTCCAGCGGAGGCGAGACGCGATCTAGATGCATGGACAGTTGTCCGTAACAAATTTTCTTGCAAGTGCTAGTAACTAGAATTCCGCGTTTGCCCTTTACAGTTCAAGAGTGGTCAGCGGTGCTCTAATGAGTACTTGGGAGTGCCGTCAACCGCGTCGTCTTGAACGCCCCCAACAAGTTGAGTAGGACCACTCACTGCAAGGAGACAACGCGGGATTTGATGCAGCAGTAGGGGCTTATTGCGTCGCACCATACTGGTGAGCCGTACCTAATTGAGAGCATGATGGCATTTCTATATAAATTCATATTCTGTTCGGGGCGCAAGAGTCCACCCTGCATTCGAGCGTCTAATCCTCATCTTTGCCACCAACAGTTCCGTCTATCTGTTCTGGGGGGGGGGGGAATTCTGCGTGTTTAAAAAGGAGAGGCTAGTGTCAAAGACGACTCCCAGTATTCGCAAAGTCTTTGTACGTGAGATTTTTGTCTTCCGGATTCAAACGTACTGACGGGCGCCACTTTTCCATACCACGGTGTCTATTGTAGAACAACACGCAGTATGTTTTCTTCGTGCTAAAGGTGACCCTTGCCCCAACGGTCCAGCTCACTATCTCTTCAATACTGTGAACCCTACTTCTCCCAAGTGCTCTCATGGTTCTGCCGGGATGACAACGATGGTGTCGTCGGCGTAGGCTTGAATTGCGACGCCCGTAAGAAGTGAGAGGCATAAGAGATCGTGGATCACAACGTTCCAGAGCATACGTGAGATCGGGGACCCCTGCGGACTCGCCAACAAGGGGTATTGCACCAGCTCGCCAGCGTTTGATTGAAACACCACCGACCACTGCTGTAGGAGTGTCCTCAGCAGGTGGTACCGATTAGCCGGCAGGCGGCACTCGCGGAAAACCCCGAGCACTCGAGGGTGTCATACGCTATCTAAAGTGCCCTGGAAGTCTAAATACATCAAAATCACGGGCGTCTTTGAAACTCCCAGCTGAAAGAGGGTCTCTTTCAGATAGACTAAGGCCCTAGATAGACTAAGGCGCCGTTCTGTCTTCTCTCCTGCTCTTCCTGCTTCACGTTATGTTTTTTGCGCCTCAGTCTTCTGCGCCATCACCGTACTTCTACCGTGCGTGAATCCAAACTAACGGCCGTGAATATGCTCATTCTTACCTAAGAAGGAATAGAGTCGGTCGTTCTCGAGTCGTTTCAGGATATTTTCAGGGTTCGAATTCACACATATTTATTTTATTTTATTTATCACATACTGCGGACCAAGTATGGTCCATGCAGGAGAGGGCAATACAGTTCAAAATTCTTCAACATACATACAATTCCGCTGGAGTATACATTCACTGCAGAACAAAATTCATGTACATTAAAAATTCGTGAAAAACAAGGGACAAATACAGGCAAAGAAGCAGACTTAAGCGACAAGAAAAGGGAATAGTTTCATTTCGGCGTGTCGAGCATAGGGGAATCATGGGGCAGAGCATTCCAATCTGAGACAGTTCTCGGGAAAAATGAATACTTGTAAATGTTAGTGCGTGCAAATATAGGTGTAATGCTACGACTATGTTTATGACGTGAAGCCCTGGTTGTGTCCTGTGTTCTGTAATCTGGTGCATGCAATCCTGATCTGGAAAAGTATAAAAGGCGGAAAAAGTTAAGCCGTGCAGTTTTCCTTCGATCGGCCAAAAGTTGGAGGTTCGCATCCTGCAACAGGGCTGACGGCGAATCGCGACATCTATACCTGTTGTATATAAATCGAGCAGCTAATCGTTGTATTTTTTCTATTTTCTGTATATTACCAGCTGTGTGGGGGTCCCACACAATGCTGGCATATTCAAGAGAGGGACAAACTATGACTTTATAGGCTCTAAGTTTTAGTGAACTAGAAGAACGACCCAATTTATAATTTAGGAAGCCTAATATTCTCCTGGCAGCAGAACATATACCACCAATATGTGCTGTCCAGCTAAGCAGTAAGGCCTGTATGACGTTGTGAGCTCGGGAGGCCGCCGGGTTTTGGAATGAAGATTATCCTGCCACGGCGCCAACAGTGAGGGAAATATGCGAGCGCGAGTGCCACGTTGAATATGAACTTTATGAACCACGCGTGCAATTTGAATAGGCCCTTCAAGAGGACCGGGGTTATTGCGTCCGGCCCCTGCCACGAACGCGGTGACATCGCTTCAACCTACTTGCGTAGCTCCACCTCGGTAAATGAGACATCCACGTCGGCGGTACTGTATGGCCTTGCGACCATTTGCCTGGCCTCGGCGCACTCGTGCAAGTCGGCGCACGGGTCATCCACCATGATCTGCGTTTCGAGTAGGAGGGCCACCGACTCAAGATGTGTCGCAGTCATCGAGCTGTCAGCTCACGTCAGCGGTAGCAGGAACCTTCGTGGGTGGTTTCTGCCAAATTTTCCTCTATAAGACGATGAGAAGACGTTTCGATGCGAACACGCTGAATGACATTTTCTTTCGTATTGGGCCTTTGCCTCCGCAACCCGCAGGTGGAACCGTGTCAAGGTAGCGCTATATTTTATTCTTAGGAGAGCCCTAGTGTCGTCAATTTTAGCACTTTGAAAGCGTTTGGGCATGGTGTTCACCCCCTTGCACTCTTGTGCCAGAGCTGGTGTCCGTCAACAGTTTCCCCGGGTGGTTGACTTAAATGGCCTCAGCTGGCGTCACAGATGTTTGTTGAAAGTTCCGCAAAAAGCACCCAAGATAAAATATATTGCTTCTGGGAACCGGGGTTTCAAGCGCATGGCCCTCGCGGACCAGGGCTTCCTCTCCAGCACGCGCAAGTTCTTCTGCTGCGCGTATCGAGTAAGGCGTTTGTGGGCTCCGCCTTCGTCTGATCCTTTCCTCGCGGCTTTGTTCTTATGTTCTGAATGTGTGACATCGGATCGTGCGATCAACGTGTATTGCACCGTCGGGACCGAGGGTGTCGCCAGGGTTAGATCGATCCATTTGGTGGCGTATGCCGTCTCGTAGGTCGGCTCAGACTGGAGGTCGTTATTAATGACCAGGCTGGCCGCGGCCGCAAACTCTATGACCTGCGCGCCATTCCCGGTCCCGGCCCTGGAACCCCACGCTCGGGTCACCGCGCGCTATGACGTGTGGAGAACGCGACTCCACCTCTTGAACCGCCTGGAGTGTCGAATCCATCGGCTTGTGCATGTGGGGAAGCGTAAACCAACATGATCGTAAAGGGTGACCACTGCATGGTCTCCGGCCTGTTTCTTGCCAACTTTGGCAATAAAGTTGCCCATCAGGATATTACACTGTGACTTTATTATTGGTTTACTATACGCCTTCATAGCGGTGTTCAACCAAATTATCATCATGGCTTGATGTAGGCGTGTATGCCTGTAACACCTTTATCTTGTGCCTTTTGTTAACCTAATTGTGATACTTTTGACCCTCTCACTGATGCTATAGTATTCCTCTATGCTGCCAGCGATATTCTTGTGTATAAGAGCCCCCCCCCCTTAGTTTTTTTTTTCTCTCTATTAATACGTTGTAGCACAGGACATGTTCGTTCTTCAGCTTTGTATAAACCTCATGTGTCCTCCTAACTTCACTGAGCCCTATTATATCTCATTGAACAACCTCTAATTCCTCGAATAGGACAGCTATACCAGCCTCACTAGATAGCGTTCTAGCACTGAAAGTTGTCAATTTCAGATTCCAATGCCGGCCTGTCCGGCTCCAGAGATCTTTAGCACCCTCCGCGGCGTCGCAGGTCTGACCACTGCCTTGGACACCTTGGACAGTTGTGTCGCAGCCGTTGGAGACTGATGGCCAAGGGTTAATTGCTGTAGTCATGGGAGGTACTGGCCAAGAACTGCCACAGGGTGGCCAGTCCTGCTCTGGTGAGGAAGCGCATTACCGGCAGGTGCTCGCCAGTGAGGCCGCGTCACGAACCTATTCTTTTTTTCTTGAAACGATTCTCTGATTGCTATGTGGGGTTTAACGTCCCAAAACCACTTTATAATTGAGAGATGCCGTAGCGGGGGCTCTGGAGATTTCGACCACCTGGGGTTCTTTAACGTGCACCCAAACCTAAGCACCCGGGCCTACACGATTTCCGCCTCCATAAGAAATACAGCCGCCGCAGCCGGAAATCAATCCCGCAACCTGCGGGTCAGCAGCCGAGTGCCTTATCCAGTACACAACCATGACGGGGCTTTAAACGATTGTTTTATCACGTGGTTTAATAAAATATACGATTATATATATCGTATATATATAAATTACACATACCGTATTTTATATATATACGATTATATAAATATACTATATTTATATTTTATATATAGTGTGTGTGTGTGTGTGTGTGTGTGTGTGTGTGTGTGTGTGTGTGTGTGTGTGTGTGTGTGTGTGTGTGTGTGTGTGTGTGTGTGTGTGTGTGTGTGTGTGTGTGTGATCAAGAATAATATTGTGCATACTCTCCCGTTCACCATGCGCCATGGAGCTAGAATCTATTACATGAAACTTTACAGGCAACAAATTTGAGCCACTGTAACAACGATAAGATTCGGTATAGTTGTGCAAATAAAAAAATGAACATTTTAGAATATCATAGGTGTTTTTGTTTGAAATTTTATGTTAAGCACAGATGACACAACAATCAAACTTTATAATTGTGGAGTAACGGCAGGGGTAACGTCCATGATTTTTATTCCTGTGAGGGTAACGCGTTACCATTACTTTTGTAGGTATAACGTAGGGTTGTAACGCGTTCCTTTTTTTGAAGTAACGAGCAACGTAATTAGTTACTTTTTTCGGTAACGTGTACAGCAATGATCTACATAAACCTATCTCACTTAATATTTCCACTTTAAAACCCTGAACAAAGGAAATTAACCAAGGAAGCAGACTGTCCACACGGGGTCGTACGTGGACGGGAAGGCGTAACGAGGGGCGAACCGGGAACGAGATAAAAGATGATTAGCCAGTTCATGACCAAAACAAAGACTGAGCATTATTCACATAAGGGTGACGTAAAAAAAAGACTGATAGTACCACTAATAAGTCACGCTCCAAGACACACGACAAAGACTAGGCAACCGAACGCGCATAGCAGGTGGTTCGTACAGTGATTAGCAAATAAAATGCACATGTATCTAGACACAGAAACCAAAGCCCCAACGCTGAAGCCAGAAATTGGAAATAAACTGGAAAGTGATTCTGATTGCGCCAAGGAAGTCCTCGCCATGCATACAGATGTACACATTGATGGCTAGCAGACAACCCCAGGAGCAATCGGCAATAAAAGTGCTTCTGGTAGCAAGTCCAGCTGATTTCTCAGAGAAATTTGCTTGCAAAATGAGTACTAATTTTTCGATGAACTTACCGACATATGTTGCAATAACTAGAGCAGGACAAACTGGCCAGCAGCGTCGAGCAGCCTTCACGTAGCGAGCGCGCACGCGAAGAGCCGCATTGAGTCCTCTATCTGACGTCACAAGCTAGAGGGTGCCACAAAAAGACATCGAGGAAAATACCAAAAGATTTCTTGTAATCAGAAAATACGTCAAACTTTGCGTAACACTAGTTGTTGCCGACGTTCTTCAGTACCACGCAATCGTTTCGTTCCCCACCAGCAGTATGAGCGAACCAGTTATTCCCTTTCCGTAGCCGCCTGCCTTTCTTACCTTGCGTATACTTCGCCAGGTGAGCCTGAAATCGTGCGGCGACATTTCGGTCGAACGTGGCGATTATGGTAAGGATCACAAGACGGGCCATTTTGCTTCTGCGACAAATGGTTCAAACCCACTATGGCTGTTTGGTTTCAAATCATGGGAGTTAGATTCATGAGAACAACAAAATCAAGGAAAATGTTCCCTAGTGATAAAATAAAAAATCTAAGCATCCCATTGAAGTGAATCATGACGAGTGAGTGAAGCACCCGGATCGACATTACTGTAAATTACCAGTGACATTCCCGATCGGGTACGAAAATGAGTGACAGCGTGTGTGTACATATGTTGCCACGCGTGTGATGCACGCGTGGCAATATAAAAAACGTCACATACGTGGTACCTAGCCAACCAAACCATATTGCCACGCACGTTAATTTACCGGCTCGGTTCAAACCCACAAAAGCTGTGAGCAATACTCGGCGCAGATCGCACCCCAGCGTTTGAAAAGCTTCATGTTTGTACTGGATTATTTTGTTTATATTGCGCACAGGATGCGAACACCCTGTGATATTACAAAGCTGGCGTGACCACCACTGAAACAGCTGGATAGTTCGACGTGTGGTGTATCATAGACGGCAGGTCCCAACAATGATAAGTTGATCAACGGCTGACAGTCTGCTCACCGTTTTCAGTGCCAGTGTGTATTGCTGCAATGTCACTTTCTGTTTACCGGCCACAACTTCGGCCAAATGAACCGCTTCATCTTGGTCACTTCACGACCCCGTGACAACATACAATGTGTTCTTGCCGTTGAGCCACCACTTCTTGCACCCTCAACTTCGGGGTATAGCTTCCATTATCGGCGCGGCTGCAACGCTGCTTCGCGAGCTCTCCCCTACAGGGTAGCTTATTGTCTGCATCGGCATTGCCTTTCGTGGGCGAGAGCGCGTTCAGGTTCGTTTTCATTCATGGAAGAAACAGCCCGGTCGCGGTGGTTTATTGGCTAAGGTACTCGGCTGCTGACCTGCAGGTCTCGGGATCGAATACCGACTGCGGCGGCTGCATTTTCGATGGAGAGCAAAAATGCTGTAGGCTCGTGTGCTCCGATTGGGGTGCACGTTAAAAAACCCTAGGTCGTCAAAATTTCCGGAGCGCTCCACTACGGCGTCTCTCATAATCATATGGTGATTTCGGGACGTTAAGCTTCACATATCGATCAATGGCAGAAATAGGATCTGTGGCATGGAAGGTGCCTTATAACGGGGCCCTGCAACACTTTTTGAGCATGGTCAAAAAACGTTGCAGATCGGTAGTAGAAGGATCTTACAAAGACGCGGGTCAAATATTGTAGCGCAGCACGTGCCCTGCAGTTTACAATAAATTATCAAAGTGAGCTAAAAATTGCATTCTCTTCTTTCGAAAAATCGCGGAGGAATCTCGAAAACCACTCGTAGAAGGCCTTCTATCAGTCATTAGCTGATTTGGCCGTGGCACGCTTGGTCGTTACAGAGATTGCCGTGGGAGGCCGCGACTTGTCCATGCGTCTTGTCCAGCCCTCCCCCTTCCCCAGGCTGTAGTCTGCTTGCCTGTCCCGTCTATTGCGGGACTAAATTTCACGACGGCAGCCCGCTAGCTCAAGCGAGGTTGAGACCCCTGCTGTAAATAAACGATAAAAGTAAAAAAGGAAACCACCCACGCCTTAAATATCTTACGTAGCGAGAACGCGAATATACATGGCCGTCTTGTGCAAGGCAAGGCGACATGTAAGCGTCTGAGAAGTAAAGAAACAAAAACAATACACTTATGATTATCAATCAAAACGGAGCACTGCTAAAGAAAGTTCTGAACATAAAATGATTTTATTTATTAATTTATTTATTTATTTATTTATTTTTTTATTTCAACATACTGCAGCGCCGCAGGGCTATCGCAGGAGTAGGCAAACGCACACATAGAATAGCATAACAAGTGCGCTGTACATCCATGGTTAGTAATATACAATAAATATTCATCCAGTGATGAAGATCGAGCGTAACCAGGCAAAGAATTCCACAATTCAATAGAACGAACCAAAATACTATATAAATGCCATCGTACGATGCGCAAGGGTAGACATGTTTAACTCATGGTAATTTCAGGTGGTCGTTGCTCTAGCGTGTGCTATATATTTGCTGAGTAAAGGAAACCGTGGGGAGTAAATTCAGGTATAAAGAAGCTTCAAACAATCAACGTGTCGACGGGAGATAGACTGGTAAGCTGTAAGATAGGAAGATGGAAGCTTGGTGAAAAATGCCTGTCAAAGCGACGATAAATGAAGCGTACAGCTTTGTTCTGAACAGATTCAATTCTGTTGATGTCCGAAATTTTGTGCGAGTTCCACACAACAGATGCATATTCCAATATTGGACGAACCAGTGTTTTATAAGTGAGGAGCCGTATGCTGAGAGGTGCTGAACGTAAAGTGCGTTGTAGGTAGCCTAAATTTTTAAGCGCATGGTTGCACATGAGATCAATGTGTTGAGACCAAGATAAATCCTGAGTGAAAAGGAGACCGAGGTATTTGTATTGTGAAACAATTCCGAGAGGGCAACCATTAAGCGAATGGGTAAATCGAGAGGGGGAAGAACGCTTGGAAAATGACATGGATACCGTTTTTCGGAAGTTGATTTGCATTTATCAAGTGTCACACCATGATTGAAATAAAGCAAATGAATCGTTAAGGATGATGTGATCATGAGCAGTTTTAATCGTATGATACAAAACACAATCATCAACATACATGCGGATTTTAACAGGAACATTTCTTGGCAGATTGTTATTAAAAATGAGAAATAAAAGAGGGCCTAATATTGAACCTTGAGGGACGCCAGACGTTACAGTGGAGGAATGAGAAGACTTGAATTGTACGTACTGAGACCTATTGGATAGGAAAGAAGAAATCCAGTTTACTAATGCTTCGTTTTTAAGAATAGCAGTGAGCTTTTTTAGCAGTTTGCAATGTGAAACAGTGTCGAAAGCTTCGGAAAAGTCAATGAATATTGCGTCAATTTGATCACCAGCAGCAAGAACCTGGAGGATGTCACGAACGAATTCACTGAGCTGACTTATGGTACTAAAGCCGCGTCGAAAACCATGCTGGGCATCAGATAAAACATTAATGCACTCCAAAAATTTTATGACTTGCTTGAAAATTATGTGTTCCAGTATTTTACAAGAACGGGATGTGATAGAGTTGGGTCTGTTGTTCATTGAGGACTGTTTTTTTTTCGGATTTGTATAACAAAATAATTTTAGCTGATTTCCACGTTTTAGGGACAACAGACGTCGAGAGAGATTTCTGAAAGATGATGGTTAAATACCGACTAGTCCACAAGGAGTACCTAATGAGAAATTCGTTGTCTATATTATCAGGACTACCTTTCTTCTTCGGATCGAGTTTTAAAATGAGATTCAGCACACCCTGGTTTGAAACAATATCGTCAATAGAACTGCGAGTATGCCCTATAAAAGGAGGAACAACGGAGTTATCAAGTGTAAAAACAGATTGAAAGTAATCATTGAATGCATCTGCAATAAGTGCTGTATCGCCTGTAACTGTGCCATTTACACACTAAACCAAATCTGACCCTTAAGGGTGTAAATGAGCTTGTCGCCAGACGAACACCCTTTGCTCCCTATTGGTGTTCAAAAAAGGGTGCTGAGAAAGGGTGCAGAGCTCAGCACCCTTAAGAAAAGGGTGCAGAGCAAAGATTTTGAAGGGTGTAATGAGTGCACCCTTTAAAAAAAGGTGCTGTGATGTCATACCACCCTTTCAAATGGGTGCTAGAAGGGTGCTCCACATTGACGTACCAGTGGGCCAAATCTTGGATTGATGCTGGAGATGGCTAAAAATGCAGATTGCTGTATACTCTGTAGACCATGCCGAGTGACAGCCCACATACGGTTTGTTAGCACTTGAACACATGTACTAAGTCGTCCATTTCACCCTGAACACGTGCACCATGCACGCGGCCGGCCCTCCACAGAGTGCCTTCCCCAGGCGCTTATGAAATTAGCATTGAAACACAGTGACAGCTCTAGTTGGGGCTTTTGCATCATCGTCTTTTAATACATACTGTCTCTGCAGTGAAGCTACTGGTAAGTTGGCTCCAGTGTTTTGCTTTCTCTATGTGTAGGCAAATAGAGAATCCGGCACCATTATCGAGATGTGCTGCGATTGTGCCTTACCCTGTCCAGGTGCTGTTCCTCGGGTTTTCGTTTTTGGCTGCTCTGAATAGAACAAGCTGCACTTCTGAAGAACAGTGTCGAATTTTAGATAAGCTTGTACTGTTGCAAGAGCAAATTTGGCTTCACCACAAAGCAAGTGTGATTTGGCGAAGCCGCCTTTCTCCAGCAGTCACCAAAGTGGAGGCCCACTTACAGCTTCTGTACGTTTCTGAGAAGTGCTAATCGCTCTACAACTGTGACTACTTCCCGTGATTGACTCGCAAATGCCCCCACCAGTGTAACTGTACACTCCAGTAATTTCCTAAAGATTAGGAAAGTTGTTGAAAAACGTGTTTGATGTGAAATGCATGAGTTTGCATTGTCGTCATACGTGGCTTCCCAAAAGGTACCAAAAGGCATTCAGCTTTCCTTCAAACCAGCTACATCAGAAATGTCTAGCCATAATGTAGAACGTTGGAATGACACGCTGGGGAAAGCGTCTTTGGATCTTACCCGCATTGCAATCAAACACTACAGCTCATTGGCAAAGAACTTCAGCAACCAAGAACGACAGTTACGAAGCGCCCATTCAATTAGTTCCGACGAACGCATTTTGCTTAAAGATTACGAACAAAGGAAGCGATTAGAAATCCAAGCAAGGAAATCTGCAAAGATGGTTCGCGATAACGTTCTACCTTCACCACTACCGGCACTCTCGTTCACCGGCGCTTCAAATATATCCTTTCAGGCTATTGATAATGAGAACCAGTTTACTAACATTATCAATATTTCGAACATCAAACTTACAAACCCTGAAATGTCTCTTCTTTCTCGTGGTCTCAACTTCTGTCCGGCAACTGGCAGGTACAATGAATTTCTGATCGTAAAGGACCTTGACGACTTCGCGCGGAACATGAGACTACGTGAATTTTTTCATGAAGGATCCTCATCCAACAGCGTGTCATCCAGTAAACGTTTGACACCACCGGTACAACGTGACAAGTGCCTTGATATGTACATTTCAGCTGTCCAACAAGATATTCTTGAAGCATATAACCAGAAAAAATCTTTCAAACAAAACTTGACCTCAAATGAAAGGAAAGCCATTAGGACATTGCAGAACCGTTCAGACATTGTTATCAAGCCCGCTGACAAAGGCGGTGCAGTAGTGGTAATGAATACCTCCGACTATATCACTGAAGCATTGAGACAGTTAGGCGACACTGCATAGTATAGGCAGCCCAGTCACGACCCAACTGAGGACTTTAAACGTTATTGCCGAGGCCCTTGGGGAACTTTAACAAAAAGGGTGCATCAGTAAAAAGACGATGGAATCACTAATACCGCTTAGTCCTGTTGCAGGAAGGTTTTATTTATTACCGAAGGTGCACAAACCAAATAACCCCGGTCGTCCAATAGTTTCGGCTATTGGTACGGTTACTGAACCTCTTTCCGGCTACATTGACGCTCTTATCAGAGTAATTCCCGCCTCCTTTCCCTCGTATCTTCGAGACACTAACCATTTCTTGAGTGACATTGCTGATCTTGACGTCCCCGACAAAGCGCTACTAGTCACTCTAGATGTAGCTTCTCTATACACGAATATCCCGCATGACGACGGCATTCAGTCCGTAATACGTGCATATGACGAATCTTCGCTAGAGAAACCTATTGACAGCTCAACTCTAGCCTCCCTTTTAAAACTAATTCTGCAACTAAATAACTTCGAATTTATTCAAACTCACTATGTACAGACCAGTGGCACCTCGATGGGCACGAAGATAGGACCGAATTACGACAATATAATCATGGGCACATTGGAGGACAGGTTTCTTGCCACGTGCACCCTAAAACCGTTATACTATAAGCGCTTTATTGACAATATCTTTTTGATATGGCATCACGGGAAACTGAAAATTTGTCTTTTGTGAAAATCTTTAACAATTTTCATTCATCAATCTCCTTCTCGCTCGCCTACTCAGCATCAAACATAAACTTTCTGGACGTCACGGTATGCATATCAGGTGATAAACTAACGACAAAGCTTTACAGAAAGTCGACTGATAGACACCGCTACCTTGATTTTGAAAGTAGCCACGTAAGACACAACAAGACAAGCATACCATACAGCCACGCGCTCCGTTTCAGAAGGTTGTGCTCCGCACAATCCGACTTTAGGGATAATTCTGACAAGCTCAGTGATGCACTAAGAAGACAAAAGTACCCGCCTCAGATAATTGACGATGCCATTAAACGTGCTAATGAAGTGGACAGGAGCGTGCTCCTCCACTCCAACAAGCCTGCTCAACAGCGACCATCTACAAGCCTCATATTAACGTATTCCGCATCAGCACCAAACGTTAACCACATCCTACGAAGGCACCACAACATTCTTATGCAGAGCAACCGTCTCAAAAACATATTTTCGGAATCACCACGTGTAGTCTATCACCGGTCGAGAAACTTGCACAATATGCTGACTTCATCTGTACTAACTCATCCTGCCTATTCAGGTTGCCACCCTTGTGGCAAACTGTTACATCGTACATAATGAATAGCACAGCATAAACGGAGACATCTTGTTTATTCCATCTTCTTCCTCTCTCCGTGGCGGCCACCGAGCGCGTGCCACCGCACAGCGCTGTAGTCGGTAGCGACGCCTTATACCACATATCCCCTCTTGCAAAAAAAAATAAAATAAAATAAAATAAAAATAAATGGTAGAAACACACAAAACTGTTTTTGTCTAACTTAGAAGAGTGAAACTTTGGGCTAGTTGGTATTGCATGATGAAAAACGTACAGCGCGAACACGAGACGGGAATACTAAAGAGGGGACACAGACAAGCGCTGACTAGCAACTGAATTTTTATTAACACAGAAGCGAAATATATACGGAAAAAATAACAGAAACAAGAAAACTGAAGAAATTACAGCATGACAAGGATACTTCCATGTTATTGTTACACGCGCTCTTCTAAAAAAGATAATTCTTTGGCCGATAACCCGATGGAAGCCATGCTGATGCATAGCATGGTAGACATCAGGACATGCGTACTCGTGAAATCATTGAAGCCGCTCATATCGCAAAAGAAGGGTCGCTATGCATCAGCATGGCTTCCATCGGGTTATCGGCCAAAGAATTATCTTTTTTAGAAGAGCGCGGTGTAACAATAACATGGAAGTATCCTTGTCATGCTGTAATTTCTTCAGTTTTCTTGTTTCTGTTATTTTTTTCCGTATATATTTCGCTTCTGTGTTAATAAAAATTCAGTTGCTAGTCAGCGCTTGTCTGTGTCCCCTCTTTAGTATTCCCGTCTCGTGTTCGCGCTGTACGTTTTTCATCATGTTTTTGTCTACTTCCTAATGAAGTCCTTCAATTTCTTTGGGGTCTTCCTTTTACGCTTGCTTTTCCTTGCAGGCGCATTAAATCCTGGACTGGTCAAAGCTTGCGTGCCGTCTAGTGGAGATGATACGGGGTCTGCCCTTTCATGACCATCCGCTCTTGATGTGTCCCATTGGGGCGCACTAGATGACCGATCAGATGCAGGGGACCAGTTCATAAGAGCAGAGGTTTCAGGCTGTAATGCATGAGAAGACCGATTAAATGCAGGTGTCCAGTTCATAACAGCAGGGGTGCCCGATTTCATTTTGTTGACCGCTCCGGGGTGAACTGCGATTAACTTGGATGCGTCCACACACGCCCATCTTCCAAGAGGTACGAGGCCGGTCCACGTTTTCCAATGATCTTCTTGGGCGCGGAGAATTGTGAAGACAGCTTACCCGTGAGCTGCAGTTGTCTTAACGCGCACGTAATCACCAACGACGAAACTGGGTTCCTTGGCTCCACGTTTTTCATCGGTGTAGCTCTTCGAGTCATTTGCTTGTTTTGTACGCGCTCTCGCAACTGTTCAATCGCCCTTGACGGGTCCGTGCTGAAGCATCTGTCGGGCAATCCCAATATGTCAAGTCTGGTGCGAGGTGTGGCGTCGATGAAGAAGAACAGCGGGGTGTCGCACCAGTAGTCGCGTGAGGCGTACAGCGATATACTTGCAGGTAATCAAGCATGGCTGTTCGTACGTCACGACGTTTCAAGCAGGGCTAGTTGAATGTACGACTTCAGCACCCTATTGAATCTTTCCACCAAGCCGTTAGCTTGTGGGTAATACACGGAAGAGTTTGTAGTGCGTTATTCCACGACTCCGTGAGAAACTCGTCAAAGCTTGCTGAAGAGAACTGTTGGTCCATGATCGGATACAATACTACGTGGGTAGCCTTCTCGCGCAAAAAGTTCAAGTAAAAACTTCTTCACTGTAGAAGTGGTCGCATCTCGCACGAACGCCACTTCAGGCACTTGCTATAATAGTCAATGGCAGTAATTGCATAACGGTAGTCGGCCGAAGCTTGCGAGAATGGTCCCACAATGTCGATGGCAATTTTTTCCCACGCCGCGTCAGGAAGAGGAACAGGTTGCAGTGGCGCTGGAAAGGTACGTGCGGACTTGTCACAAGACTGGCAAATCACGCATGTGCGCACCAGTTCTTCAATGTGCACTATCCATGCATGGCCACCAATAGGACTCTCTCAGGCGAGCTTTGGTACGACTAATGCCTGGGTGTGACTCGTGGGCCAGATCCATAAGGCGGCGTGTCAAAGTTGCAGGCACGACAATCCTGTCACCCCGGCATAGGATATCACTTACGACAGAGAGTTCAGCCTTCACGTAAAAGTAAGGTAGCAATTCTTTTGACAGTGATTTCTTGTCAGGCCAAGAAGTAGTCGTGAAGTGCTTAACTTCACAGATAATCTGATCATTGGCACTTGCTTCTTGAAGTTCTGGCATGGTAACTACGGAGACAACAAACAGATAAATTCCTCTTCTGGTGCATCGCGGATTAAACTCTGGACGGGTAGCCTGGAGAGAGCGTCAGCCACGACGTTTTCGCTACCTTTCCTGTATTCGACGGTATAGTTGTAGCAGAGCAACCGTGAGGACCAGCGCGCAATCCTTAATGGTCGGTGACCGGTGCCTTTCGTCGAAAGGAGCGTAACCAGCGCTGCGTGATCCGTTCGTAAGATGAAAGGTCGTCCCCATAGATAAACGTGCCAGTGTTCGCAAGCCCAGCGCAGGCAAGGGCCTCACGTTCGCCGACTGAGTATTTTCCGCTCATGCGGTTGAAGTGTGCGGGAGGCGAATGCGACAGTTTTGCAGTGAGGTCCCGTTGTCCTGCTGAAGTACGCACCTAATCCATATCCTGAAGATCAGTTTTAATGAACACAGGCAAGTGAGGATCGAAAAGATGAAGCACTTCGCAAGATGTGAGCAGGAGATTTCAGGCGCTCCAAACTGCTCTGTGCTGCCGCACTCCAAACGAAAGAGCTTGTCCTCGTAGCAAGGCGCGCATTGGCTCGACAACATCCGAAAAAATGAGGAATGAACTGGAATAGAAGCCTGCAAGCCCCAGTAGCGAGCGGAGTTCGTTAATATTTGTAGGTGATGGTGCCTTTGTTATCGCCTCAATGGATGACATCAACGGAAATAATCCTTTGGCGCTCACAACGTGACCTAGAAAAGTCACTCGCCACGTCAAAGACACA
>WOVY01002507.1:0-42785 GCA_013436015.1 Rhipicephalus annulatus | reverse complement strand
ATATGAACCACTCCGACCCACATAAATTCAAGGCTGCTGTAGAATAACTCCATTCTGCCATTAATATTCATCCCTAGCTCATGCACTCCATATCACCTATTTTCACAGGGCACCCGCTATGTGGGAAATTGGTGGCGTGTGACCACGAGACATCATATTTTATGTATCTGAAATAAAGTATGTAATGTACTGAGCGACACTGTAAGGCTCAAGTGAGCAGCTCCGTTTTAGTCAGACAACCGAAAATTCTTTCTCCGATCGAGACTTGATAGTGTGCACTGACCTGGGTGGTAAAGTACGCAAAGATATTGACGACAGGAAAAGCAACGTGCGAAATGAACTTGGGTTGCAGCAATCACGTTGAGTTTTTTTTTTTACGTGGCGTCAAATGTGTTAAAATGAAGAAATCTGCCACTCAGTGGAAACATTTTAGTGCCATATCCTATATCAAAAATACTACAGGGCAACAACAAACGTTTATGAAAACCAGAAGATATCTATCCATCAGCGCTCTGAAGAACACAGAATGTGAAACTAGAGAAGCCCTTATTTAAGGGGAACAGCAGAACGAAGAACGGAAGGCATCATTCTTCATACAAAATAGTTGTGAATAACCGTTTTGAAAGCGTCAAATAATTACTTTATAAATGTAACCAGTGCATGTTCAACACATCGATTAGGAGTATGAAAATCGGCAACGTTTTAACCAACTTGTTGGTTATGAGAGCTTCTGATAGCTGCTGTGTATATGCTTGGTGAAAACAAAGCTGCAATACAATGATGACCAAGAGCACCTATCCCGTGCAATGCTTTGCTGTGTTTGCCTTCGTTTACAAGCTGTGGACATGGACATTATAGCAGTTTAGTATTTAAGCGAAGCTTCAGTGAAGCCTGAATTTCGGTGGTGGCAGAATCGTTTGCTAGAAACATTGTGCTCGCGAGTGTTCAGACTTGACTCTGTACCGAAATGCGGATCTTGGAGCTGCAGGGTCAGAACGGCACAGCAAAGAAAAAAAAGGAACACGAACACAGGCACCAACTGAACACACAGTGAGTTGTGAGCCGCCGCTTGTGTTCTTTTTGTTTAATAGCCTTTTTGCCTTTGTCACGTCGTTCTAAAACGATGCACTGGTACCTATTCGATCAACTGTCAGTCTTATATGATCATCATCATCAGCCTGACTACGCCCACTGCAGGACAAAGGCCTCTCCCATGTTGCGCCAGTCAACTCGGTCCTGTGCTTGCTGCTGCCACTTTCATATCCAAAACTTCTTAATCTCATCTTATCTAATTTGTCTCCCCCTCACCTGCTTGCCTTCTCGGGGAATCCAGTCAATTATCCTTAATGAGCAGCGTTTATGTGCCTACGCGCTACGTGCCCAGCTCATGCCCATTTCTTATTCTTGATTTCAACTATGATATTCTTAAGCCCGGTTTCTTCCCCGAGCCACTGTGCTCTCTCCTTGTCTCTATCATTTTTCTCTCTATCGCTTGCTGTGTCGTCCTCAATTTAGGCTGAACCCTCTTTGCAAGCCTCTAGGTTTCTGCTCCGTATGTAAGCGTCACCAATATGCCTTCCTCTTGAGGGATAGGGGCAATCTACCAGTCATGATTTGAGAATGCTTGCCAAATGTGGTCCACCCCATTTTTTTTCTTCTATTACTTCAATCTCGTTTCTCGACACCCAGGTTACCACATGTCCTAAATAGACGTGCCTTTTTAAAACTACAAGTGCACTCCAACATATCTCGAAGCGCTGTTCTCTTCCGAGGCTGTCGTACTTTACTTTCATTTTCTGCAGATTATTTTTGAGAGCTACCTTTCTGTCCTCCTTTTCTAATTCAGTAATCATTATTACGCTTCGTAAGCTGAGGTACTCCTGGAACGAAATGCGTTCGGTAAAGCGCCAGTTACTAAGGTACTCTCGTTAACCTCTATCTCTAACTCTTCCCATTGTAGGCCTCCGAAAACCTCCTGTAAGCAAGCGGCAATTAACATAGGGAAGATAGTATCCCTTTACCTTACACCCTTCTTCATCGGTATTCTGTCGCTTTTTTGGCGGAGAACTATGGTGGCAGTTGATCCTGTGTAGATTTCTTACATAATGTTTCTTTCTTCAACGCCCTGATTCCGTAGTGTCCTGTATGAGTGTGATCTCTCTACTAAATCAAATGCCTTATCGTAATCCACGAACGCTATGTGTAGGGATTGAGTGGTATTCTGGGCATTGTCTCTGAACCTGATTGATTGTAGGAATGTGGTCGCATTGTTGAGTAGCCTGTGCGAAATCCTGTTTGTTTCTTTGGCTGATTGAATTCTATTGTCTTAATTCTGTTAGCAATCACCTTCCTAAGTAGCTTGTATACGAAGGAGAGGAATCTGATCGGCCGGTAATTCTTTAAGTCCTTGTGGTCCCATTTACTATAGATTAAGATGATGTAAGTATTTTTCAAAGATTCTGGTACCCTACCCGTCAGTAGACACTTCGTAAACAGGGTGGCTAGTTTCTCTAGCACACTCTGCCCTCCGTCTTTGAGCAGATCTGATGTTACCTAATCCTTACCAGCAGCTTTACCGTTTGCGTTCCCTTGAAGGCGCTCCCGATTTCGTCTGTTATTGCTGGTACGAAGTCATATGGGTTACTGCTATGGTTACATTATGGTCGTGGTTGTCCCGGCTACTGTAGCAGATTCTGTTAAACTCCTCCGCTACTTTAACTATACGGATGCATATTGGTAGTTACATTGTCTTCCTTGTCCCTTCTGGCATAAATCTGGTTTTTTGCTTATCCCAAATTTCGTCTTCACTGCTTTGACGCATCCTCCGTTTTTTAGAGAATGTTCAATTTTCTCCGTGTTATACTTTCCTACAACCGGATACTTTACGATTAGTAATCAACTGTGAAAACTCTGCCAGTTCTATATTGTCTGTTGTGTTTGAGGCTCTCTTGCTTTGGCGTTTCTTGATGAGGTTTCTTGTCTCCCGAGATAGCTTGCTAGTGTCCTGTCTAACTGCCGTACCATTAACTCCCACTGCCACGCTCCGTAATGATACTCGTCAGATTATCATTCATTGCGTCAACGCTAAGGCCGGTTTTCTCCACAAGAGCCAAGCATCTGTTTTGACTTGAGACTCTAAATACCTGCACTTTCCGTGTAGTGCTAGCTCATTTATTGGCTTCTTGCGTAACAGTTTCTGTCGTTCTTTCTTCATGTCTAGGCGAATAAAAAGCTTACTATTCTGTGATAACTGCACCGTACCTATTAAGCCCTTCAAATCATTTACGATGTCTGAGTGAGCACTCAGTAAAGTATATTTTGTCCTTATTTTCGCCATTAGGGCTCCTCCATGTCTACTTACGGTTCACTCGTTTTCAGTAAAAGGTATTGAAGATCCGTAATTGTTGTGTTTGGAGGAATCTACTTATAACTCTCTTTTGCAACTTCTAGCATCGATGAATTAATCTGGCCCCTATGCCTGGTCCCCAGCCTGCTTCTTGCTTACCTTAGCATTGACGTCGCCCATCGGTATAGTATATTGTGATTTAACTTAGGCCATTGGGGATTCCACGTGTTCAGTCCATGTCTTCGGTCCGATATACTTAAGCTGGATATGCGCGGGTCCTATGTTATTTGTATGTGACGTCAATCATGGGCAATCAGCTGTTTCTGATATATGGCAGCCTGACCTTCTTTTGAGGTCACGTCACTTCCCGTCACCAAATGTTGTTGTTTCCTGTATGAAAGTCATTGTTGCCTGTTACAACAAATGTATCGGATGTGCTGAGCATGTGGGGGAGGACCAGCATCTGTTATGGACCAAGGAATGAGTTAGCAGGTAGAATCAGTGGAGTGGAAAAGAAATGAAAAACAACAAAATAAGCAAGGAAGAGAACAATTGTAGGAAAGAAGAAAAACAGTACGTCAGATTCTGTTTAAATTCAATGTGTAGAGTCCAAGGACTGGGCTCCTGAAGACTGTGTAAGGGCCCTGGGAGTGAATTTTAAAGTGTTTCTACTGGAAAAACTAATGATTTTTCCCTACTGTCTCGTTTTCCCCTGCAGGCTGGGGCAAAATGAGGCATCTGGAGAATGTTTTATTTTAAAGTAATGCTTTGATTGATGGCAATTCTGTACCATTTATGTAGCACACACCTTGTACCCAGAGGAAAGTATCTGAACTAATGGTTAATTGTAAGGAGTGAAAATAAAAATTGATATTCACTATTTTAAAATTTTTGTCACATAATAGCGCACGCCACTTGCCCCCATTTTCGCGATACGGTAAGACCACTAACTTCTGTAACACGTGTTACTGCCCTGTGCTTGCAGGGCCCGCTGTGAGATGCAGGTCGAGTTCACGTACCGGCTGCCTCTCGCGGTGAACTATGCCCAACGCAACGAAATGACCTTAAGGCGGAGGCGCCTGTTCTCCGTACTCGACGAGGCCCTTCGTGCAGCCGTCGCAGCCCTTGTGCATCTCAAGAGCCCATCACCAAGCGCGCGCCCGTACGTGTAGGTCTACTGACCTGTGGTTCGAGTATATAGATGGCAGTTGCGCAACTATCAGGGTAAGGTGGAGTAAAACAAGGCACGGGGCAAAATGCAACATTTCATTTTGCCGGCCTCCATAGCTAATAAAAAAAACTGCACACTGCTCGCACGGGAAGAATTACGTAGCTTGTGTCAGTGTGTTCGTCACCCGTCAAAAACAGCAAGAATTCTGCTCTGCCGAATTTTCGGATCCGTGCATGAAGCTACCCCTGCGTTAGTGCAACAACGTATATATTTATCTTATTGATTTAGACTACAAGCTAAATGACACCAAAACTTTATATCACTTGGTGCTCGGGAACAAAGCGGTTTTTTTCATATTTTGGCATGTGTAAGGGGCAAAGTGTGACGAAAAGGCATCCAATTGCCTTTGAGAGTGTCTTAGTACTTGAGCCATTAACGTACACAGTTTCTCTAAATTATGTTTCTTTGTTTAGGAGGGCTTAGACATACAGTACAATATCATATAGAGTTTCCTGAAAAAAAAAAGTGACAGGAAAGAACACTGATTGCTGTTCAGGACATGACTTTCTCTATTCGCGCTCGATATAGGTTTGTTTTTTTCGAGTTCCCAAGAATGCTCTCAAGAGACCAATAAAGATGGCGAAATCGCCAAGTCAAGTCGTTCACAAACACGTCTTCAGATAGAATTGTACTAACGTTTCTCTAATAACCTAATTGAAACCAAAACAAGCGCTAGAAAATATGAATCTAGTCCTTTTAACTTCATTGCCTCACAAATCCCAGGGGGCGAAGTTAAAAGCCATGAAATGCCTGAACAGTTCTGGATCAAGACGGCAAAAGATATGAAGAAAATAGGTCTAAACATCTTAAGCATTCAATTATTGTATAACACAACATTAGCACAAAGACGACGCCCGCCAGTCTTGAAGACTGGCGGTGTTTGATCTGCAAGGTGTTTCGAAGCAAAAGAACACAGCGTTCTGTATAATTTCAATGCGTAGAGTCCAAGGAAACCGCTCCTCAAGACTGTGTAAGGGCCCACGGAGTGAATTTCAAGTCTTTCTACTGTAAAAACGAATGTTTTCCCCACTGTCTCGTTTCGCCCCGCAGAGTGGGGCAAAATGAGACCCCTGGAGAATATTTTATTTTTAAAATAATGTTTTGAATGATGGCAATATTGTGCCATTTATGTAGCACATACCTTGTACCCAGAGGAACGTTTTTGAACTGATGTTTAATTGTAAGGAGTGAAAGTAGAAAGTGATATCCACTATTTTAATAATTTTCTCGCATATTACCCCATCCTACCCTAAGCAAAACAAATGGAGGGAACAGGACGAGGTCTGCGTTTGCGTCCACTTCCTTTCTTTTATTTTTTCTGAACCATCTCGCGAACGTCAACAGCAGGTGCGTAACTAGAAATATTCTGAGAACCAGTTGAGGGCACATATTCTTTTCTTATTAAAACCTTTGTTATTGTACGTTAACTACTTCTCAAGTAACTTCAACAACGGATTCGATTGATGTGCACAAATGTTGCACCATTGACACTTTTTTCTAGATAACGAGTCAATGTTTGTATTATTCGAAACAATCTATAGAAACGTGGCGGTAATCGTCATTTTTTAACGAGGTACAGTACAAACATTTATAGTTTGGCAGCGTCATTAAACTTGGTTAGTCCTTCCATGCTCCTTTGTTTTTTCTGGGAATAGTACGTTCACATTCGTTTAACATCATGACTTTGTGCGAGTGTGAGCTTTCACGCGACGTCATGCCTATTTCCGGATCCGAATCTTGCCGACCGGTGCTGCATGCACGTTTATTACAGGTACGGCAGTTTAGACGCAACAATCAACCGACTCCATAGGCTCGATCTGGACGCCTGGCCCAGCGATGATGTTATTCGCAAATCGCACGGCGACTTGGGCCGAATGTACGCCAACTTTCCAGATCCGGTACCGTCACATTCGTACTTGGAGCACCTGTTCGCCACGCGCCGACTGCTGCGCACCCTACTGGGTTCAGCCAGCTACCACGTCGTGATGGGAATCGGCTCTCGCGGGGCAAGGAGCCGCAACGGCTTCTTCGCCTACGACCCTTTCGCGAACGGCGTATGCGTGTGGCCAGGCGCGATGCAGGAGCCGATGTTCTTCGCTCGCGGCACGAACGCCATGAACTACGGAGGCGTCGGGGTCGCCTTCGCCCGGCAGCTGACCGCGGCCATGGACGTCGACGAAGTGGTCTTCGACACAGCGTAAGCATGCATGTAGAGCAGACATTCCATGCGTAACGAAACGTCCGTTTCTACAACAACGCGGCAATAAACGCAGGCGTTTGAAGGGGGAAGGGGGGTTGCAAAAGGGACACCTCCCCCTCAAATCCCACCAGCAATTGACTCCCACTCAAGCCACTCCAAAGATTCTCCCCGCCATCATGCAACACCGCTTTGCACCCCCCTCTAGACAACAAATTCTGCCATTGCCCATGAATACAGGACCGTTGGGAGTGAACGTTTTAATTGTGCACTGATTCAAGCAATCGCTACGAAGACGGACGGAGAGGTTGACGTACGAAGTGCTACCATCGAGCGTTTTTTCGTCTGTCTTCTTCATTGCACTTCTGTTAATTAGAGGATAATCAAAAATTTGTCGTGTACCTGCTAGCCCGAGTCATCCCCTTGCGGATTCTCGTGTGGTTTACGGTACTCTGCCAGGAGGAGATATTCCGGTGATAGTGGAATACCGGCATCACCCGTGGCGTATATAAAGCAGGCTTTACGTAGGGTGATACCAGTCACAGTATGGTCCGGTACTCCTCCCTTTGAAAATACAATACATTGGGATATAAAGGACAATTTCAGGCCCTGTGTTCGCAGTTGATGGCAGTTGGCACACGTGGTGTCATAATGACGCATCAATATACGTCGTTTTTTTTGCAGCCATTGACGTTTCAGACTAGTGCTTAGCCAAGGCTAAACAGGAAAAGCACGTGGGCCTTCGCCCGCGCGCACTTCGCTAGTACGCCTGTGGTGGCACGAAGCAGAGAATGAAAAATGAGCAAAGAGAACAAGACGAGAAGAAAAGGAAAGAGAATATCTTACGCGTGTCTGTAAGTGTGGGGCTGGGTTTGCGGAAGTTGTTTACAATGCCATACGGACATGAAAATAATCCATTTTCCAATACCACAATGCCACATGTATAAAAACAGCCCCAAATGCTGAAGAAGCAAGCAGAACTAATATTGCGCATGTTTAGCAAAAATGGATGCTCGGAGGCGTAGATACCGTGCTGAATTCAATTATTATTTCTGCTTCGAAGACGCAGCCTTCTTATGGCGCTATCCGATCTTGGGATGATAATGCCCCGTTCTAAGAAGTTTCTGAAAGGATAATCGATGAATTGTGCCAATGCCACCTAAAGCTTTTGAAAACTCGAGCGCATTCACTACAATAAACGCATTATCTCCCCCCCCCAATGAAATAAACGTATTTACGAATATACGACCATTGTTATAGCGTGATTGTTTACCCATATAAAACCGCCGAAGCCAAAGAGTTGCGAAGGAGTTGCTCGCACTAGCTGTCTATTTAGTGAACGCTTTGCAATGCGAGAAAAGATCAAAATCATGGCTATAGGCGTGCGCAGGCTTCCCATTTGCCCTTCAGGGGGCGGGAGTCATCGCAGCTCCCCGTCCTCCTATTAAGTAGCTGTATAGGGCTGAATTGCGTCCCCCCTTTTAGGTGACTGAAGGAGGCATTCTCCCCTTCCCCCCTCCCCCTGCCACTCTACCCCCCGTACGCACGCGTATAATGATCAAAGAACGCGGCCTTATACAGCTTCTGTCAGTGTTGTCTGAGACGGACATTAGGAAACCTATTCGTCTATCCGGCACAATGCCTGCCGCACGACAGTGGCTTAGAGAACAGTACTCCATGCGCACATAGCACCAGCGCTAGTCAGTGCTTTGTTTCGCACAGGTCTCAATAGACTCAACTGAAGCGCAAGTTGAAGCAAACTCAAAGTAACATGAGTGTTTTTTTTTGTCATTTTAGTGCAATGTACGAAACTGACTGCCCTGTTAGTTGCATTCGCTGCGAAGCGGTAATTGTGACGTTATGTTGAGCCGATTGGATTTAAAAGTTACCGCCAGCATACTTTTTTTTTTATCGGCGCAGGATCGGTTACTGGTTGGTTCACCACCGGGAACACGACGACATCGACGACGTGATCGCCGAGCAGCGGGCCCTGCGAATCGCTTACGATGCCTTCGTTGAGCACATGCTCTTCAACAAGAGTAACATGCGGGGCGAGCGCGTCGTGTCGCTGGAGGAGTATTCACCACAGCAAATCTTCTTCGTCTCGTACTGCCACAGCCTGTGCGAACTATCTCTGATGCATGGACAACAGCGATGTGCGAGTACCGTGAAGGGCTTTAAGTACTTCCAAGAAGCTTTTCAGTGCAATGCCGGCAAACGAATGGCGCGGCGGTCGTAGACGTCCCCTCCCGCTGCCTGCCTCTACAGGAAGATGCGTTCTCAAGTGAAGCGCAGAGAAAAAGTGGGAGCCCTCAAGAGGCGTTAACTATTTCGTTAAGTACGTGCGTATGGAAAGTATAGCTTATAATAAAGTGCCATCACGATGTACTGGAGTTGCGAGTGCTCTGAAGGACAACTTCAGGGTTCAGAAAAGAACAGAATTCACGGATAGGTATTAGAGAAAGGGTTCAGGTAAATATAGAGGACAGAAATACTCAACACCGAGTGTGGCTGGAGCGTACTTTTGGGCAAGCAATGTTCTATTCAAGGTAGCGACTGAAGAATATTACTGTTTGAAGAAGACAACACCAAAGTACGAAACGTTCGCTGCTGTGAAAACTGGTGTTCCAGAATAGCCATAGCCCCAGGACAAGTATGAAGAGAAACCGCAAAAAAAAAACAGTGATGAATTCGTTTTTTCTCACTCAACTACTCTTACTTACCCGAGATTGCCGCTTTAAATACAGGGCACCGTAATTTTGTGCGAAAGACAAATAATTCAGAGTGGCAGCAATGGGCCAACAACCCCACTATGCAAGGTTTGTACTTCGATCAATCACACACATTAAATTTTGAATTCGGGCAAAGACCATGCTCAACAGGTAGGAATGAACATGGACTCTTCAGTAATAAGCATATAAACATTCCCGCTTGAGGAACAGGAACGCTCCCTGTGGTGATTCTGTATCAAGAACTGCGCCGAGATAGGTCGTAAAATTTTTTGCCAACATCAAGTCCGAGATCCCAAGGCAGAAAGATGTCGGAGACATCTTGAGAGAGCCCAAATGCCAGTCAGATTGCAGTTTCCAGTTTTCCACTTTGTCGCTCCTCAACCTAGGAGCGACAAAGTGGGCGCCCACGAATCCACCTGCTATCTTGGCCAGCTCGAGCGTGCATAAATAAAATAAATACGTATATTGATAATGACGCTGTCGAGATTCGATAATTCAACATGTCATGAGCTCTAGCCACGCTTCCTGGGCACTCGATAATAATAAATCCGAAATTATGGAGCTTGAGAAGGGTCTCTATCAAAGCTCGTTGGTTGGAAAAGGTTGGAAATTTTTATTCAAAGATAGTGTGCATCCTATTATGAAGACTATCTTTACGAAGAAGTGGCATTGCAAACAGAATCGAGTCGAGAGTTGTGGGGTAATTTCTTCATGTTTAAGGGACAATGTTTAATCCTAAAGCCCATCTGCTCTCTAGATTACATGCAAACCACGTGGCCTCCCTCTTGCGGCGCATCTCAAAAATAACGTTACGCTACCACTCTTCTCAGAGTTTCGCGTGTCGCAGTCAGAGACAGCGCACGTCAAGTGAGCACCGTTCTCTGCACACCCACAGATCTCGTCGCTCTTGGCCGTTACATAGATCATCGCTGCGACTTCATGGTTTCATCGGGTATCTACAGTTACGACTATTATAAAAATTGAGGTATACAAGATTTGAGTTACGCTTATCCCAATTTTTTAGCGTGGCAGCAAAGCAATATATGGCCGGTAAACCTGATTTAAGCCTCCAACACCGAATGCTTTAGCTGATGAAAATATATCGACTACTCTGCTTTATAATGTAAATTAATTGCGTGGGTTGTGTGTTAGACATTGTGATGCTGAAACATGGCTTGATTGCGGGAAATCTGTCCTGTTCGGGCTCAAAAACACAGGCTTTGGAAAATGAAAACCCGCAGTTGCTTACCGCAACTGAAGAACAGCCATTGGTTTCACGCGAGTTCTGACTTCTTTCTGCATGGACGTTGAAACGTAACAATACAAAGTCGCAGTGACGTCATGGTGGGTGGTTAAGCCGTTTATCGCCTATAGTGTGTCGTATCGTGCCAATGGCGGAACTGTGTCTGGAAAGGAAGGAAGGAAGTGCTCGAAAACTGTGGCACACACCCACGCTGGAGGATTGGCCCAGAACTGGGCCTGCAGGACATCTTGCACTGAAGAAGACGAGCATCGAATGCATCTCAGAAAAAAATTTCTCCTGTACTAATTTTCTAGCTATTATCAGGATCAAATCACTGGTCATTTTAACGAGATAGCGTCAAAAAGCTTGTTTCGCGGAAATTCAGGCGTCGGCGTCGTTGGTTGTGAGCGAGGAATTATCAACTTGTGCGTGACCGTAAATAGAGAACTACGGAAAAAATAATAAAAAAATTATAGGTCAGAGTGGAGATTGTAACAGCGTCATTTGGGTCCGAGTGGTGATCGACTCTGGGTCATTTGCGTGGCAACGTTAAAGTAACTTCCCCGGCTTGGAAACGCAGTGAAGGTAACACATGCTTTACAAACCGACGCGTCCTGTATACATGCTTCACAATACAGCATGGAATATTGCAGTAATAATGCGTGGTGCAAGTGGCCATGGCCATCGGGCGTTAGAAAATGTTATTATCATAATGAATTGATGGTTTAAATATAGTAACCCACTACAAAAGGTACGCACGCTACTGCGCCTATTCTCTTAAGGCCCGGTAGTGGGTGCATAGCAAGTTCGAAAAGGTTTCATGCACTACATGTTCTAAGCACGCACTAGGAAGAGAATATCGCTATCGCATTCAAGTCTTAAAAGTGAAGCTTTAGGGTCTCCATTTTTTTTTTCATTTTCTTGTCGCCGATTCTACGTATTCAGGAAAAGGATATATACTCGCGGACAACTACTATTGGCAATGAATGGAACGCTATACGGAGCCAAACTGGGCGTGTGTCACCGCTGAAGAATACAGTCATACAATGGTGTCCATATTTTCCAGGTGAAGATCATAGAAAAAAAACAATACTTTATATTACGTGTGGTGTTGTTTATAAGAAGACGCAGCACACACCAACGACATATTCACAACTCTTTCACTTTATGCAGTGTCATTTCGCGTTTTTGCACTTGTCAAAACGTCGCTCGTTTTAAGTACACCTCACTGTCACAATGGCGTTTTCGTCCTTGGGTGAGCGCTCGTCGCCATCCAGCTATTTCGACGACTCGCCGAAAAAGCTCGCGTCCGATTTCGCTCACAAATGGCTGCATAAGATGACGCAGTAAATGGAATGCAGTGTTATTATTCGGACACAGCCGTCATTCGAAGCGCGAGTCGAACCGGACTACTTGGCTGAGGAGTACACTTGCAGTAGCTTTGCTCCGTACTTTTTCTTCATTGCCAAGAAAAGATGTTCACAGGTATAATACCGTCTCTTCGATAACTAGGTCTTTCGATGACATTTGCAACGAAGCGCGCAGATACGTGGCCATTTTTTTGCGTTCATGTGTATATTGTCACGTGATTACAGAACGACCACAACGTCCGTTCACAGAAGCCGCACTGGACGTCGAGCCGAACCGAACGTTAGAGCACGAGCACACCAACCGTCCTCTTCTTTCCCACCATGGCACATACTCGCATTGGCATGGCTAAACCTCGTTCCATGCCTGTGGCATCACCCCCCACCCTTTGAAAAAAAAGTACCACCCCGAAGACCAATGCCCATTAAAAGTTAAAGTAATCGCGTACACGCACAAAGACGCATGAATAAACAGTGTCAGGTGGCTCGGGGGTAGTGTAGCTTCATCCGTGACACATGAACAATGTCGGCCTGTTGGGAACGTCGACATCGCTGAGCTGTGTCTTCAAGCAGAATTTCGTAGTTGACATCTGTGAGGCGCCGTAGTACTCTATAGGGACCGAAGTAGCGGTGAAGTAACTTTTCGGAGCGGCCCCTTTGGCGAACGGGGATCCACAGCCAGACCAGATCACCGGGTTGGTAAATGACATGGCGATGACGGGAGTTGTACCTCTGCGAGTCGATTCGTTGTTGTTTTCGGATCCGCTCGAGTGCAAGCTGGCGGGCCGCGTCGGCGAGCCGGATAAAGTCGTTCGCATCAGTAGTAATATCGGTCGTGTCAGGCAACAGCATGGCATCAAGCATCGTAATTGCTTCTCGGCCGTGAAGCAACCGGAAGGGAGTGAAACCCGTAGTCTCTTGAACCGCAGTGTTGTAAGCGAACGTTACGTATGGCAAAATTGCATCCCAGTTTTTGTGATCACGGTCGACGTACATAGATAGCATGTCAGCGAGCGTCTTGTTTAATCTCTCCGTCAGACTGTTGGTTTGCGGATGGTATGCGGTTGTTTTGCGATGAGCTGTTCCACTAAGTCTCGTGACGTCTTGCATCAATTGGGCTGTAAAGGCTGTTCCACGGTCAGTGATAAGAACTGTTGGCGCTCCATGGCGGAGGATGATGTTGTTGATGAAAAAATACGCAACCTCATTAGCGGTGCCTCCTTGTAGGGCTTTCGTTTCGCAGTACCTCGTTAAATAGTCAGTAGCGACTACGATCCAGCGGTTGCCATCATGTGACTTCGGGAAGGGCCCAAGCAAGTCCATGCCGATTCGTTCAAACGGTTGTGACGGGGGTGCAACAGGCTGCAATAAACCAGCAGGGCGCACAGGTGGGGCTTTACGGCGCTGGCAATGATTACACGTTTTAACGTAATGCTTGACATCCTGGGTGAGCTTTGGCCAGTAGTAGCGAGTCCGAATTCGGGCAAGGGTACGTGCGAATCCTAGGTGGCCGGAGGAAGGCTCGTCGTGGCAGGCAGATAAAATGTCAGCACGTAGCCCTGGTGGAACGACGAGGAGGTACTCAGTCGCATAAGGTTCGAACTTCTTTTTGCAGACGATGTCGTTGCGGAGACAAAATGCCCCTGAACGTGCGAATGCCGATGGTGGACTCGAGCTGCGACCTTGAAGGTATTTGATAAGTTGTTGGATCTCTGAATCATTCCACTGTTGTTGGGCCAAGTCAGATTCACTGACTGCACAAAGAAAATGGCCATTGGTATCATCGTCCCTCGATGTCGTCGCGAGGGGTGCGCGCGAAAGGCAGTCGGCATCAGTGTGCCTGCGGCCCGACTTGTAGACGACTGTAACCTCAAATTCTTGAAGGCGTAAGCTCCACCTCGCGAGGCGCCCTGAAGGGTCCTTGAAATTGGCCAGCCAACAGAGGGCATGATGGTCCGTAACTACTCTGAATGGGCGGCCATACAGATACGGTCGGAACTTTGTTATCGCCCAAATAACAGCAAGACATTCCTTCTCCGTGGCTGAGTAGTTAGTTTCCGCAGATGACAAAATTCGGCTAGCATAAGTGATGGGGCGTTCAGCGCCGTCTTGCCACTGAACGAGGACTGCACCAAGACCGATGTAGCTTGCGTCAGTGTGAAGTTCGGTGGTGGCATCTTCATCAAAGTGCCCTAGTAAGGGTTCACTCTGAAGGCACTGCTGAAGCTGGGAAAAAGCAGCTCTCTGCTCTGGACCCCACACAAAAGGAGTATCCTCCTTTGTTAAACGGGTAAGGGGTTCAGCGATGTTGGCAAAGCTCTGGAAAAAGCGCCTGTAGTCGGCGCAGAGATCCAAAAACCGGCGCAAATCCTGTTCGTTCGAAGGTGGGGGAAATGCAGCAACAGCCATGGTCTTTTCTGGGTCTGGTCTAATGCCATCGTGACTGATAAGGTGGCCGAGGAACTTTAGTTCTTCGTAGCCGAAATGACACTTCTCCGGTTTTAGCGATAGGCCTGCGGATCGAATAGCGACGAAGACCGACTGAAGTCGTTGTAAATGTTGTTCAAATGTTTTGGAAAAAACAACGACGTCGTCTAAATACACGAGGCAGGATTCCCACTTCAGACCGTACAGGACGGTGTCCATCATCCTTTGGAACGTTGCCGGTGCAGAGCACAATCCAAATGGTAACACTTTGAATTCGTAAAGGCCATCGTGAGTTATGAATGCTGTTTTTTCCCTGTCACGTTCATCGACCTCGATCTGCCAGTAGCCGCTGCGTAAATCCATTGAGGAAAAATATCGGGCATGTCGAAGTCGATCCAGTGAATCATCTATGCGTGGGAGAGGGTAGACGTCTCTCTTCGTCACTTTGTTGAGCTTCCGGTAATCGACGCCAAATCGAAGAGTGCCGTCTTTCTTTTTAACAAGTACGACGGGTGACGCCCATGGACTGTTCGAGGGTTGGATGACGTCGTCGTCGAGCATCTGTTTCACTTGAAGACGTATTGCCTCTTGTTTTTTTTGCGACACGCGGTAGGCGTGCTGTCGTACAGGCCGTTCGGCAGGGTCCGTTATAATGCGGTGCTTCACGGTTGGGGTCTGCTTGATTTTGGAGGTGGACGCAAAGCAATCACTATACTGTCACGATGAGTCACAAGTACTGGGGGATTTATTGAACGACCGGGCAGCTAGCTCTAGGACGATGCGTCAGTCGTGGCTGACTCTCGAGCCGAGAAGAGGCACGCAAATCTTCTTTCTTTCCTCCAGATGGTAGAGCCGCTCTTGCAGTCGACCCACTATGTGTGGGTGGCATTATCCCCCCCTTTCAAAAAGAAAAAAGAGTCCCAAAAGCCCCAAAAGAGGGAAAGAAAAGTACATAGCACCATAGCACCACCACGATGTTACGACAAAGCACGTGGGGAAAAAAAGAAATTGGAAATTCGGATAAAGTACAAGTAGAAATAACAAGCGTGCCAATATAGCAAAAATCAGTGAACGAAGAAGCAAGTTCACAAAAATAAATAAATAACACAAAGAACAGTGTACGGCAAAAAAGTTATGAACAACGCGCAATAAATGGTTTCATGCGCAACACATGAACGACATCCGACCTCGGTCGTGTCCTACCCCGTGCCTGCGATGTTGAGTCCGGAACCACTTCGTAGTTCACGTCACTGACGCGACGTAACACTTTATATGGGCCAAAGTACCGGCTCAGTAACTTTTCACTAAGGCCACGGTGGCGGACGGGCGTCAACACCCAAACTCGGTCTCCTGGGTTGTAAAATACTTCACTGTGGCGGATGTTATAGCGCCGTGCGTCTGCCTGCTGTTGCTGGCCGATGTGTAGTGGCGCGAGCTGCCGGGATTTCTCAGCACACTCTGCGAATTCATCGGCGTCAGTTGTCAACTCGTCTTCTTCTTGACACGGTAGCATAGAGTCCAGCATGGTCTGTACTTCGCGGCCGTAGAGAAGCCGAAATCGTGTGGTCTCTTGCACGGCGGTATTATACGCAAAGTTCACGTAAGGTAAGATCCGGTCCCATGTTTTGTGCTGTACGTCGATGTACATTGAGATCATGTCTGCGATGGTCTTATTCAGTCGCTCGGTAAGTCCGTTGGTTTGCGGGTGGTACGCAGTTGTCTTTCGGTGTCTGGTGTTGCTCAGTTTGAAAACCTCGTCCATAAGCTGCGCCGTGAATGCCGTCCCTCTGTCCGTTATTATACTGGAAGGAGCACCGTGTCGTAACACGATGTGGCGCATGAAAAATTGTGCTACCTCAGAAGCCGTGGCTCGTGGGATCACCTGGGTTTCAGCGTAGCGTGTCAAATAGTCGGTCGCGACGATCACCCATTTGTTGCTGTCCGCAGACAGGGGAAATGGCCCGAGAATGTCCATGCCGACTTGGTCGAATGGCGTGCGAGGTGCTTCAATGGGCTGAAGCAAACCAGCTGGCTTAACAGATGGTTGCTTTCGGCGCTGACATTCCCGACAGCTCTTGACGTACTTCTTGACACTTGCCGAAAGTCCTGGCCAATAGTACTTCTCGCTCACTCTGGCAAGTGTCCGTAAGTAGCCCAGATGACCGGATGTGGGTTTGTCATGGCAAGCGAAGAGGACGTCGTCTCGCATGTCTCGAGGAACCACCAGGAGGTAGGCACGGTTGTTCGAACGAGCGTTCTTCTTGTACAGCACACCATCTCGAAGGCAGAACGACGGCAACGAGCGGAATAAATTACGTGGTATGACTGTGCTCTGGCCCTCTAAATGATCGATGATCGGACGAATCTCTGCGTCATCCCGCTGTCGTTTACTCAAGTCTGATGAGCTAATGGCGCCCAGGAAGCCTTCGTCTTCCTCTGCTTCCTGACTGACGACATGAAGGGGTGCGCGTGACAGTGTGTCAGCGTCTTCATGCTTACGGCCGGACTTACGGACGATGGTGACGTCAAATTCCTGCAGCCGCAAGCTCCACCGTGCTAGCCGTCCTGAAGGGTCGCGCAGGCTTGCCAACCAGCAGAGGGCGTGGTGGTCCGTCACTACCTTGAAGGGACGATCATAAAGGCACGGGCGAAACTTGGTGATTGCCCACACGACTGCGAGGCACTCTTTCTCCGTAGTGGAATAATTCGCCTCGGCACGGGATAGAGAGCGGCTGGCGTAGGCTATCACCCTTTCGATGTCCTCTTGACGATGAACGAGCACTGCACCAAGCCCAACGTTACTAGCGTCAGTATGGACCTCCGTGTCAGCATCATCGTCGAAATGAGCGAGAACGGGTGCTGATTGCATGCGCTGTCGCAGTTCATCAAAAGCTGCTTGTTGCTCGTTTTCCCAGACAAACGGCGTGTCGTCCCTTGTGAGACGAGTCAGAGGTTCTGCTATCCGTGAAAAGCCATGAATGAACCGGCGATAGTAGGCGCACAAACCAAGGAAGCGCCGGACGGCTTTCTTATCGACAGGAGCTGGTAATTCAGCAACAGCGGCAAGCTTGTCTGGATCGGGCCGGACTCCTTCAGCGCTAACTACATGTCCAAAAAATTTCAGTTCTTCATAGCCGAAGTAACACTTCTGTGGCTTTAGAGTAAGGTCCGCCGATCGGATAGCCTCCAGCACGCTGCGCAGGCGCTGTAGGTGCTGCTCGAACGTGGCAGAGAAGACCACCACATCATCAAGGTAGACAAGACAAGTCTGCCACTTGAGCCCTGTGAGGACAGTGTCCATCATTCGCTGGAAAGTTGCCGGCGCTGAACACAAGCCGAAAGGGAGTACTCGAAATTGGTATAGGCCGTCTGGAGTCACGAAGGCTGTCTTTTCGCGGTCTCGCTGATCTACCTCGATTTGCCAGTACCCGCTTTTGAGATCGAGAGAAGTGAAATAATGGGCACGACGAAGTCTATACAGCGAGTCGTCGATACGCGGTAGCGGGTACACATCCTTTTTGGTCACGTTGTTAAGCTTCCGGTAATCGACGCAGAAGCGTAGCGACCCACCCTTCTTTTTGACAAGCACGACTGGAGATGACCACGGGCTGTTGGATGGTTCGATAACGCCATCGTCAAGCATCTCGCGAACTTGCGTACGTATCGCTTCACGTTCTTTAGCCGACACGCGGTAGGGGTGCTGGTGTATTGGGCGTGCGTCCTCGTACGTGATGATCCTGTGTTGAGTGATGGACGTCTGGCGGATCTTTGAGCAACTTGCGAAGCAAGACCTGTACTCGAACAAGAGCGCCCGCAGCGCAGTCTGGTTATCGGTGGACAGATCAGGATTGATGTCAATGTTGCTCATTGATGTGTCTGCGTTATCCACTATATCTGACGTGAGACAGTTGGTTACGTTTGCTACTTCGTGGGCAAACGCTATCGAAGTGCCATAGAAAAGGTGTCGATGCTCGTTGCTAAAGTTGGTAACGAGTAATTCAGATCGGCCGTAACGAACGTGTATTACACTTCTCGCTACACATATGCCTTGCTGCAGGAGGTGTTCTAAATTTGTCTCGGCCACCACATCGGCAACGCTCAAACCACAGCACGTTACGTCAACTAGAACACTGGCTCGGGGAGGAAGCGTCACGCTGTGTTCAGAAATACGGAGTACGTCGACACGCATTCCGTCATCCTGCACGTTGATTGCTCGCTGGGCTGAGAACGTGACGCGGCGCTCTTGCAGATCAATGATAGCTCCATTTTCCTGTGGAAAATCAACTCCCAGAATGACGTCACGCGAGCATTCACGTAGAACAAGGCAGCTTGCTACGAATGTGTTCCCTTGAATCTGTACTCTAGTTGTGCAGTCGCCCAGTGGAGTAACAACATGGCCACCAGCTGTCCGAATCTGCGAGTTATGCCACGGCGTGATTACTTTCTTCAGCTGCATTGTCAGTTTCCCGCTCAGTATGGAATAGTCTGCGCCGGTGTCCACTAACGCATTAACTACACAACCATCAATTGTTACTGCTATGTCGAGTGAAAGCCGGCTATCCTTTGCAGCAGCAGGTAATGTCGGACCAGTTTCTGTACGGTTTTGCGTCAATAGGAGGTCTTCAGTGCTTCGACGTTCAGCGACCCCGCCCCCAGAAGTCGCTTCGGCTAGTTTTCTCGGTGGGGGCTGGGAGATCGTGCGGTAGAATACCGCTGGGGCGTTGATGAAAATCGCCTCGGTGATGGCGAGTGCGACTGGCGCCCGGCAGACGGTGGTGTATGCTGCTGGGAGGGGTAGTTTTGGATGTCGCGTGGTCTCTGACCGTAACGGGGTGGCGGCGAGTACGCAGAGAAGCCGCGAAGCCCAAGACGGCGATAAGGGCACTGGCGGTACAAGTGATCAGCTTCTCCGCAGTGAAAGCATAGAGGCCGGTGATCGGGTGTGCGCCAGACATCAGACTTCCGGGGAGACGAGTGCCGATCGTCGATGTACTGGACCGGTTGCACCGAACGATGGGCGACAGAAGCACCACGGACAAAGGGTAGGGGCGGTGGCGTGTACGTGCCTTCGTAGTACGGTACGTGCTGCGCTGACTCGAGTGAAACTGCAGGGACCGGATGAACGAACAATGGCGGCGATGCAGCAGGGCGTTTCAAGGCTTCCGCGTAGGTTGTCCCACGCTGGTATTCGGCAGGAGCTGACGCAGCTGTATCAGGAGGCAAGGTGTCCCGGAGGGCCTGGTGCAGCTCATCCTTGATCACTGTTGCAATAGAGCTAACCGTCGGATGAGGTGTTACACCAGCCTTTTGCAACTCTTCACGTACGATATTACGGATGCGTTCACGTAAGGAGTCATTGCTGGTCACAGCGGCGGTGAAAATGTCAGCAGAGGACATGCCACTGACTTGCCTGTTGTATTGGTTTGATCGCTGCTGCAGTATTTTTTCCATTGTCACGGCTTCAGACAAGAACTCCGCGACCGTCTTCGAAGGGCTTCGCACGAGGCCGGCGAAAAGCTGGTCCTTGACCCCGCGCATCAAGTGACGCAACTTCTTGTTCTCCGTCATTTTTGAATCTGCCCGTCGGAAGAGACGCGTCATGTCTTCGACGTACGCGGTCACAGTTTCGTTTGGCGACTGGACGCGGGCAAGAATAGCTCGTTCAGCTCTTTCTTGGCGGTCAGCGCTGGCATATGTCTGCAGGAGTCTACGAGAGAATTCGGGCCACGTCGTCAGCTGCTCCTCTCGATTTTGATACCATGTGGGAGCCCCGTCTTCGAGATAGAAGTAGACACGACCCAGTTTCGCCGCGTCGTCCCACTGATTCAAGTTGGCTACGCGCACGAAGTCCGCCAACCAGTCCTCAACGTCTTCGCGCTCCGTACCATGGAACGTCGTCGGTGCCCGTGGGCTTTCCAACGTATAGTGGTTCGATGACGTGCTTCCCGTGCCGGTTGGCAAGGTTTGTACCGAAGTGCTGGTCATGTTTGTTGACGGGGTGGGAGCCGTATCGTTGACTACGGCCGCGTTCACACTGAGCATTCCGGCCGCCGAAAGTGGTCCGAATCCGGTTCGGCGGCAGCAAGATCCGCCGAAAGGGCCCTCTCCGCGCCGATCGCTCCCGGACCGATTTTTCCGGCGTCTGCCGCCGAATCGGCTCGCCGCGAACCAATAGGGGGCGCTAGCCGAGGAACTCGAAGAAATGGCGGCCGAGAGCAACTCGCTTGTCATGTCGCAGTCGAGTAGCGTGCGGGTAGCTGAAATGCTCATCGAATTGGTTCGCAACCACCCGGTCCTGTACGATAAACGTCACCCGAAGCACAAGGACAGCTTGCTTAAGGAAGACTTATGGGGGAAAATCGGAAGCGAGCTCGGAATGACTGGTAAGTACGAGTTTATGTGCCTATATTGCTTTGCTCCTTGTGCTGTGGAAGTACTCATGCTTCTCGTCCGCGTTGCAACATACGTGGAAACGCACGCGTACTGGCCGTTTGATCGTGCTCTTCAGCGCGCTGTTTGATGTCAACAACGCAAATGCTAGACAGACATCGAGCTCACTGAACGATGGGCTCAGCGATGCAGGTACGCTGCAGGGGAGACAGCGCGGGCATTGTGCACGTCTGTTCACCATCCTGCTTGCCCTGCGTTGTATTCACGAATGCCGCATGAGTTGAATTTGATTTGACACCGAAAGGCAGCACGTTTGTGCTGGCTTGACGCATTGTAAAGGCGCATCATTCGAAGCACGTTTGTACCGAATTGAACACGGTAGCAACCTAATTAAGGTCTAGAAACGTTTCCCAATACGCTGCTAAGCTGGTTGAATAGGGCGAGTGTGGCTATACTTACCAAAAAGAAGAAATGAAAGCATAGGTGTTTTTCTAAAGCAGGTACACTCTGCAGCAGGTCCTCTCCTCCAGAAATAAAAATTTATCACTACGCGCAGGGTTAAAAATAGCGCGCATTTGAACGAGCGAGTCATACAGCTATGCATACTTAGATTGTCTTGTGCATTACGTGCTGCTCTTTCGTCCCGTAAATATATGCAAGTAACTTATTGTTTTGTGAACCTAGCGACATTCACCTTGTGTTGGTGTAAAATTTTGAAGGATGTGAAAAGCATGCCTAATACGTAAACTGAATTCTTCACAGGAATGCAAGCACATGCAAAATTCAAGAACTTAAAAGACACCTTCACGAAACACAAGAACAAAATTAAGGGCTCCATGAAAAGTGGTGCAGGGGCTGCAGATGTTCCCACCGTCAAATGGGTGCATTTCGAGGCAATGATGTCCTTGATGGGTCCCATACTCAAAGAACCAATGTAAGCCAAATTTTGTGATTCTTTTTATTTTTTATAAATCAATCATTGTAATGAAAGTGTACACAACTTCAAAAAAAAAAACAACACAAAGACATACTTTTCTCCGGTATGCAGAACTGCCGGCCACAATTGCACATGCTAAAAAGAAAATCACAGTTTGTTTACTTGCACAACAAATCAAGAATTCATTAATGCCCCTACAACGAAATACGTCAGCTGAGAACAAATATTGCAGCCACGATGAGCTGATAGAACAGTAGATCACTACTGCATAAGATTCTGAGCTTAGTAGTTATGCTGTTTAGCATTTTGCAGAGTGACACATCAGTGAACACGTACATACAAAATGCAAAGCACAAAGTAAACGTTTCATGGTTACTGATGCACTGGCCTCACTGCTTGTTGATGTCAAATAAGCTCAACAAATAAATCAGCATACTTTTATTTACAAAATCATGAAGACTACAATGAGGAAGCAATTACACCAGATGACATTACATATTTGATTAGTAAATAAAAAGAACACAGCGTACTGCATAACTTGCTCATCGAAATTTTTTAAGGCCTGATTGCTGTAGCATAACTAAAAAATGTTAATGTTTCCCAGCATTTCTACAAACGTAGGATTCATCAATCCCGATCGGTAAGTTGTAAGACAGGTACCAAATTAACTTTGCCAGCAGGAAAATGCATGATAGTGCTAAGAAGATGATGAAAACAATTGCTATCACCTAAAAAGCCATTTTCTGCATGCCTACCAAAGACCCTAACAATCGAATGAACGCGTGAGGGAATGGATGTAGTAAAAGTGAACGTTGTGAGGTGCACTTTTTTATGAGTCAAGCAAATAGGGCTTGCAGTGCAAAAGCATGTTACCTGATAAAGTTAAAGCCACTTGTGCATTCAGAAAATAAAGTTTAAGCAGTATCTCATCCCGTAATATTATCGTGCTTTTGCGACATTCACCAACAATAATTATTTCTCATTGATAAAATGTTACTTTCTCCACATCAGAAATGTTTCACGCGAGTTCATCTTTCCGACGTTTCACATAGAGCATCAGGTGAGCGGAGTCCGGCGCCTGCAAGTAATAGCAGCAGTGGCAACGCAGATGAGGGCCAGGTCGACTACGACAACTGTGTCACAGTCATCTTGGATGAGCCTCTAGAACAGCCTGCATCTTCGTCCGGTGCAACACCTGCAAACACCGAGACAGACAGGTCACAGCAATTTTTTTAACTTCAAATATCTGAAGTGAAACGTTGCACGTTTCATTTTACTCTTTAGCTGTAATACAGTATTCATGTACCCAACACCAATCTACTTTGTAGGTCAGACAGTGTAGAGGGTGAAGAAAATACAAGGAAGCAGGCTGAGCGGTAAGTTGTTCCAACAGAAGCATGACAGCTTTTTTTTATCCGGCATTCGCACTTGCTATATGTTACGATACTTCCCTTTGCTGGCGTTATGTCACTCAGTTTTCTTGTTTTTCACAGACAGGCCACGCAAAATTCCAAGAGTAGCGGCCAGTGGTGCATCGTAAGAACTAATGCTCTGATAATGTAACGAACATGTGTCTAAAGTAGGCATTGCTTTTTTTCAGTTCATCGAAGACAACCTCCCACATTGACATCGCAAGCGAATGCCTTCAACAACTGCGTGCCGTCAAAGCAGCACAGGAATCCAAGGAAGAGCACGACCTTCCGTATTTTTTCAGCATGACATTGGCGCAACAGCTGCGCTTGTTAAACTCCCGCCAGCAGGTAGATGCTATAACAGCAATACAACAAGTGATGCAAAAAAAAAATCAGTGAAGCAATGCTTGAACTCGAATTTGGCAATTAGCTTTAAAATGTTCTTTAAAATTGGACTTTTAAATTGGACTTTAAACTGTTCTTTAAAATTGGACTTAAGCTTAATGCTTGCTTTTTTACAACACTGATTTTTTTTTTCATGAAAGTACACAAAAGAAACTTGGATTGGATTTGCGGGATTTAACGTCCCAAAACCACCATATGACTATGAGAGATGCCGTAGATGAGGGCTCCGGAAATTTCGACCACTTGGGGTTCTTTAACGTGCACCCAAATCTGCGCACACGGGCCTACAACATTTCCGGCTCCATCGGAAATGCAGCCGCCGCAGCCGGGATTTGAAGAACCCGCGACCTGCATGTCAGCAGCCGAGTAACAAAATAAACTTGGTAAAGCAAGTGAAAAGATTTGTATTTCAGGAAAATATAAATTTCACTTTTCGAGTGGCATCTCCCCTAGTTGAAAAACAAGGAAGGAAGGAAAATAGAAGGAAAAGAAGGGCAGGCAGGTTAACCAGCCTACAGGCAGCCGGTTTGTAACCATGTGCATGAGAGGGTGATGTGGGAGATAAAAGATAGAGGGAAGCGAGATAAACACAGCACATTCGGCAGCACACGCACGCACACTCAGTCATTGTCTAGTCTTGTCATACACTTTTCATGCATATAGTTGAAAAACAATATGCATGAAAAGTGTATGTAGCAAGTGTTTTGTCGCAGCTTTGTAAGTTGAGTTGATTCTGTTGGGCAGGTTGCTTGATGTGTATTGTGAATTGTAAAGAGCAGACCTCGGGACATACAGCTGAACACCTCTAGCTTTCATCTTTGTTTGAAGTCAGTATTTTCCTCTTTTGTGCTGCAACATAATGCACACATTTTAAAACATCATGGCAGTTGTGTCTACGTTTACAGAACCGTTTTAGTGTTTCATCATAGACATCACGAGGAGGATCAGGTTGTTTCTCTGCTTGACTGTCATGATAACAATAAATGGTGCACTCACCACTGCACAGTCTTGTGTCCATTATCTTGCTCTCTTGCCAAGGCACCTTGCCGTTGGTGATGAAGTGCTTTGCCAGGAGGTCCCGCATTTCATAAGCAAACCTGGGAAAAAAATTTCTAGACAGTGAAATACACTATACCACAGTACTGCAAATTACGCTGCTCATATGGATGAGCTTTTATTGTGGCTAATGCTAGTGTATGGCTTACAATTTAAGGCCCACCATGAACCTTGCCACATGAAAATATCTTTACCTTGTGGCGTGGCAGCCAGTCTTCGGTAGAGATGGCAGAGCAGCACTGCTGGTGTCATCAGACCTCCAGTTGCCTTCGGTGATGTTACCCTGCCAGTCAACCTGATCAGCTGTCCCTGGAGGGCAGTAGGCGCACCGAGATGTCTCCGACTCTTTCATCATGAAATTGTGAAGGACCACGCATGCGGAGATAATTCGTCGGATGTTATCGTCTTTGGCTTTGAAAGGACGCCGCAGGATACGCCATCTTTGAGCCATTATGCCAAATGCATTTTCGATCACCCGACGGGCTCGGCTTAGGCGGTAATTGAAAATCCTTTTGCTGTGTGCCTCCGCAAAGGCGATAGGTTCGCAGTTGGTTTTTTCTCCTTGAGATGCCTCTTCAAGTGTTGAAGTGAGGAACGGTTGAAGACCTGCATAAATGGTTATGCCCGCACCTACATGAAAAACACGTCATCCTGATAGAGCTTCACAGTAACGCAGCACAGAACACATAGGCACACGATCAATGAACACATTGTGCCATGTTTTTGTTTCATGTTCATGAAAGTTGATCAAAAACAAACTTCCACAGAGAAAAGAAACGTACTTTCAAGGAGAAGCGCCAATATGTGGTGAAGTGCTTTAGTACCTCTAACATAAACCAATCACTGCGTTTAGTTATGGCATCATGTTTCGGCTGCTTGACACTATAGTGATTTCAGTGTACTGAACCGCCTAAGATTAATAGCACAGAACAATGCACTCCAGTACTAAAAGAAATCAAAGGGGCAACTTGCTTTTCCGAGGATACGGCCGCATCAAGTATGTCTTCAAAGGAAAAGCTTCATCTCCGACCAGGTAGAAAGGAATGCGGCCAATGTTCCCCAGCGGTGCATCAGGGGGAAATCCTTCATTCTTCGAAGAGATAATATGAAGCAGTTGGCTTTCGCTGAATACTCCACCATCTGAATTGCTCCCATGGTGCCCAATCTCCACATAAATGAACCTGAAAATGTTAAAACATTATTTCATCAAGCACTAGCATGCATGTCTTTTATGATTGTTTACATGCAGAGGCCAAAACAAATAGATAGCAAGACCGTCCATGCAAATACCACGGCCGCTGGAAGCTTTTTTTTATTTATTTATTTATTTAATACTGTAAGCCTTTCTCAGGCTCATACAGGGTGGGCGAGCAAATATACACAGTCGCGCACAAACCAGGCAATATCGCACATAGCGGAAGAAACAGAATCACAAGATGATGGTGAAAATAAAACTTGTACGATGAAAGCAATTGTACAAAATCATGGACAGGTCACAAAACATCGAGGTATCAGCAGGGGCTACTGTGATCAGTGTGTTCGGAAGCGCTCACAAACATAAAAAAAACAAAAGTTGCTTTTAGTCTTCATAAAACAGGCTTTCTACATTCCGAACAAATGAATCTACAGATGAAGCACTCACAAACATAAAAAAAAGTTGCTTTTAGTCTTCATAAAACAGGCTTTCTAGATTCCGAACAAATGAATCTACAGAGGAATGATTAACGCATTCACGTGGCAATTTGTTCCACTCTTCCACTGCTGACGGGAAGAATGAATATTTAAAAGTGTCACAGCGCGACATAAATGGTCTAATGCACTTATTGTGGTTGGTACGACGGGAGTGATGGTTAGGCGGCTTTATATAGTTGTCTTTATCTATGTTTAAACCGTTGTGATACAAAAGAAAAATAAACTTTAAGGAAGAGACACGGCGACGGGCCTCAAGGGTCGGCAAGCATGCCCGCCTGCGCAGCTCAGTGACACTGTCATGCCTCGAATACTTAGAATAAATAAAGCGAAGGGCCTTGCGTTGGACGATTTCTAATTTGTCGGAAAGATATTTTTGATGGGGGTTCCAAACAATGCTGGCGTACTCGAGGATCGGCCTTATGAGAGATTATATGCTATCATCTTTACATTAGAAGGCGCCAATGCAAGTTTTCGACGCAGGAACCCCAGCTGGTGATAGGCTTTTGTGTATGTGCTGCTTATATGTGCATCCCACTTCAGTTTACTTGTAAAGGTAACGCCCAAGTATTTAACAGCGTCGTTTCTTGCAATGTTTGTGCCGGCCAAATTGTAACTAAAATGCTGGATTGTTTTTCTGCGAGTTATGCTAAGGCAAGCTGTTTTTGACACGTTAATTTCCATTCCCCACTCAAGACACCAACGTGCAATATTAGCTAGTGTGGTATTAAGTCTAAGCTGGTCATCAGTTGTGCGGATAGTGGTGTAGATCACGCAGTCGTCAGCGAATAATCTCATTTTAACGTTAGGCTCAAGGCACATATAGATATCATTACATATATTAGGAACAAGATGGGTCCTAAAACAGAACCTTGTGGTACTCCGGAAAAAACTTCCAATGAATCAGAGGCTGAATGAATTCATCCTGCAGTGGCCGTGCAACTACAAAGCCTGAAATGTAACACCAGCTTTTTAAAGGCTAAAAATTACAGGACTGCTTTTTCATAATTTTACGTGCATTTACATGCACATACTGCCACTTTCTACTTTCTGTTGCATCGAGAGTAAATAAACATGTACCTGTAGCAGGCGTCGCTCACAGCAAGCATCGATTTACTGAAGAAGTGTTTGTAGTTATAGTCCTCACTTCCCGATTTGGCAGGGCATTCGATGGCGATGTGTTTTCCATCAACTGCACCCACACAGTGGGGCATGTTCCAGCGTTCCTCAAACTCTTTTGCAATCTGATGGAATGAAAATATCGATAACGGCTTTTGTGGGAATAACACACGCATGTTTGTACAGCAAAAATTAAGGTAGACGTTGAACAGGCAAGCCAAATGTTCCAGGTGCAACGTATGCAACATGCATTTATAACGTAAATTTTACCTGTAGCCACTCGCCTGCACTTGATGGACGGGAAACGTATATAGGACCAAGTACATCCCAGAGCACCTGGCACACTGTCGACACAATATAGCACGCTGTCGAACGACCATTTAAAAAGTTGAAAGATGAGCAACGAAGTGTTTCCCCTGCAGCCAAGAATCTGAGAAGAAATAAATGTAGAAGCAAGGAGAGCGCACGTTTTCATGATGGTGCAGGATTTAAGTAATGAGAAAATGTTCATATTAAAAAAAAAACGTCACTCACAACATCCCCCTTTACGACATTTCGCCGGGTGGCTTTTTGCAGTTACGACTAGTTCTTAATGTTAATTAGCGAGACAAACCGAATGCCATGAAATGCATGCACGTACATAAACAATGACCCTTTGGCACTACGTAATAAAAAATCTATAGTAAACATTGCGTGTACCAAGCTAGCCGCATCTAACTGCGCGAAAAGTGTGAAATGCTCGCTCCTTAACATTTCACAGCCACACTAAGCAAATGAATGCTCTGGACGATTCATAAGGCAACCTTACCTTAAAGTTTGTGCAAGTCGGTGCTCGGGACTGATTGCCTTCCGGAAGTTGGTGTCCTTTTTTTCAATATGATGTTTCACGAGGTGCAACAGCGTGTCGAAAGTACGTGGCGGCATCCTGATGTATCTACGGAGATACAAATGGCACTGCTTGAAGCGCTACAAAACACCTATGCACCCAAGGGCACCTAAGCGAACGTTGTAATCAGAGTTGAACTCGCTCTCGGTAAAACTCCACGTCTCGATCTCGTAGAAGAGGTAGCAGTTTGTTGGCCTGATCTAGGTTGGCGCGTTCCTGCAAAGCAGGCCGGACCCACCAACGTCGCTGGCGTCGTCGTTGCTTCAGCGACGTTTTTTTCCTCTTCTTCATGCATTGCAAGGCTGCTGCTTGCCAGAAGAGCTAGCAGCAGTGCTGCTTCTTGCTCTTTTGACAGCATAGCGGCTTAAGATAACAGTTTAACCGCGCAAAACAAAAAGATCGAGCTCGTCACGGGCACACTGGTGTTGCGAGCCGCTGACAACATCCGGGGAACGGCTGAACCGTTCCGCGCTCGCCCCGTAGTTTATTGTTCACTCGGCAGATGGCGCGCTACGGCTATATTCGGCGAATGCGGCGGCGTGGGGCGCATCCAGTGCGAACAACGCTGTGTTTCGGCGGCAGGAGAATTTCGGCCGCTGTAAAAAGCGGATGCTTCAGTGTGAACTAGGCATTCCGGAGGCAATCCCCTGATTCGGCGGCTGGTCCGATGCACAGGAGTGTTGACTGGCACTGGACTCGTATTACGGCTTCCTGGGGGGGTCTGCAGCATCCGTGGGACTACCCAGCACCTCCACCAGCTTGTCACGATGAGTCACAAGCACTGGGGGATTTATTAAACGACCGGGTAGCTAGCTCTAGGACGATGCGTCAGTCATGGCTGACTCTCGAGCCGAGAAAAGGCACGCAAATCTTCTTTCTTTCCTCCAGATGGTAGAGCCGCTCTTGCAGTCGACCCACTACGTGTGGGTGGCAATACGTACGTAAAATCATGCGTATCTGCTGTTGCTGCGCACAGGATAGCTGGCAATAGACGTCAACTGTACTGGCTAATGCAGTGTTACCTTCGGCAGCAGTGGCAATCGGAGCGATAGTGGAACAATCTTCATCATCAATGGCTTCAAAGTTCGCGATCGCTGTTCGCTTTGCCAAGTGTTGGTACTGGCCGCTGAAATTCGTGACCAGAAGCTGAGCCCTCCGATGTTTCAGTTTGACGATAGCACGCGCGACACAAATCTGCCGAGCCAAGAGCACCGAGAGGTTAGTTTCCGCGATGCCACTACTCTTGTTGTCACAGTCGCTCTCCACAGTTACCAACATACTGGCTCGCGGCGGCAGTGCGATGGTGTCGTCAGCAATTTGAAGTGTTGTGGTCGGCGCAACTGCAATCCTTTCGTAGGGCTGTATGGTCGTTAGATAACGTTATGAGCAGGTCACGAAGGTTAATAATGGCTCCATGCTCGCGGAGAAAATCCATTCCGAGGATCAGGTTTTGGGAGCATTCGCGCAATGCAACAAAGGAAACAATGTACGTCGACTCACGAATTCGGAGGCGGGCGTCTCCAATTTGGCGTCTCCAAAATTTTGGAGACGCCAAAATTTTGGTCTGTCTGTTTGTCTGTCTGTATGTACATTTGTCTGTTTGTCACTCCTACCGGCATCGGGTTTACTTGAAACCGCCGAACCCATCCGCAGCGACCACCAATGTTGCTCAAGCTTAAGCGTTCATGCTTGTGCAATCGTCAAATAAAAAGGAATTATTGCGCATGCTTGGGGCCCCGTAACAACACGCATATATTCTGCATATGCATCTCTTATTAGAAAACGCATACATAAGTAATTTTGAGGACCATAGCACGTATCACGCTGCGCTTACCATGCAACGCTTGCACGGAACGGGAAGCCCCGCCGCGGTGGTCTAGTGGCTAAGGTACTCGGCTGCTGACCCGAAAGCCGCGGGTTCAAATCCCGGCTGCGGCGGCTGCATTTCCGATGGAGGCAGAAATGTCGTAGGCCCGTGTGCTCAGATTTGGGTGCACGTTAAAGAACCCCAGGTGGTCAAAATTTGCGGAGCCCTCCACTACGGCGTCTCTCATAATCATATTGTCGCGAGAGCAAGGTTTCCAGCTCCAGTATCTTCTCAGGAAATTTGTGCAAAACCAACTCCTCGGCTTCTTTTTTGGGTCTTTCTTTGTACTCTTCTACCTTTGGGTTTGTTTCTCTGGCCATTACAGAGCTTCGGCTTTTGACTTTAATGGAATGTGGGGGTAAATCGCGTTTTCCAGCCTGGGACAGGCGCCTACACGCTGCATTTACGGCTCACCAACGGAGCAGTCAAGGCCGCCCCCGTTCGGGATTAGAAGGAGAAAGCTTACTAGGAAAAGCGTCTAGCAGGAGGCAGGTCCGGCGCCACCGTCTGAGTCTAATCCATTGTTAACAGGCACGCGTGTCATTGAGAATGACATGGGGACGCGACCACTTAGCCTGACCGAGACATAGTGGCGGCAGGTAAACGACCATATTCTCTCGCGCTGTTGTTAGGATGTCGGGGCGCCTCGCCGTCGCATGTACACCTGGTAAGCAATGGTGTACCCATCGCTCTTAAGGACGCTTCTAGAAAGCAACAGTTAATGAAATAACTTACGGGGCCCGAGCGTGGGAACGGCCGCCGACGGTAGTCGGCCGAAGGAAGCAGCACGGCCTGGTATGGGAGAGAGTGTCACGTGCGGAGGACCTTTTCCTTTGCGTGTTTCATTTTGGTAAGGAGGTTTTTACAAATGTAGTGCCTTTTATGAAAGTGTTTCTGTGATTGGTTGAGATGCTGCGAGTCCGAACATGTGATTGGTTTTTGTGAAGACTCCTTGTTCGACCAAGGGTTAAAAAGAGGATGTTTGAACTTGAAAAGTGAGCGGAGCGGAGTCGGGGTCAGCAGCGGATCTCACCACCGGAGACCAGGCCATGCAGGCCGAGGGGTATGCCACCATTTTCTATGTTTTGTCTTTGTGACCCAGTGCATTTTGTAAATTGAAGTTGTGTTAGCTAAATAAACCCCCAATGAGTGCTCCCCGGAATCATCGTGTTGACTTCTCATCGATTGCCTCCGCGGAGTTTCACCCACACTTAGTCGTCTCCCTGGTCGTCCGATGCGCATAACTTGAACAACCCCGACGTTTCGCTACAAAGTGGTGGAGGTGCGGGGTAACGTTAGTCCCGCTCTGAAATTATGCCCCGAGTCAACAACAAATATAAGGAACCTACCTCTGACAGCTCTACTATGACGGAACCCCCTACCTTCTTCTCTGCTCTGTCGACCCCCCAAGTTAAACCATTCGTCGGACCACCAGTCTTTAGAGGCGCGCCGGAGGAATCTATTTCAGAGTGGCTACTTTGCTACGAACACGTAGCGTCGCTTAATAATTGGGACCAAGCCACGAAGGTGAAATTTCTATATCTGGCTTTAGACGGAGATGCGAAAAAGTGGCACACCACTCAAATTCTAACCGGTGCTCCTAATACATGGGAAGAATGGGCGACGCTACTTAAAACGTCCTTTACGAGTCGCCACTCAGTCGAGATCGCCTATTTGCGGCTACAAAACCGCACTCAATTGCCGTCCGAAACCCCCGAGCAGTACTACTATGACGTAGTACAGCTGTGTGCAAGAGCGAACCCGTCTATGACGGAAGATGATCGGTTGCGGCACCTTATACGCGGGTTACGTCCGGATGTTCAGGAGAAAATGATAATCGCAAACCCGGAGAGCTGCACTGCATTCCTCCAAATTTTGCAACGCATAAATCTGGCAGCTTTGATGAGCCCTGTGTCGGGGCTACAACCGATTGACATCCAGTATTCCACCGGATCGCAGTCGTGGATGCAAAACATCGCGCATCCCGTAGGGTTCGCACCCACCGCAGCGACAGGGCACCCTCCTCCTACGTGTGTCGCCACTTGCGCCGCGGCCGAATTGAGTTGCCCGCGGGAGGTTACCGACCGCGAGAGACACCTGAAAACGATTGCGGACTCGGTTGCCCTGCTGTCTGACCGGCTAAAAAGCATCGAAGACGAGGTGCGTCGCCCCCCAATGCCTTGGCCTCAGAGAACTTCCCGTGCCAACGACGGGCGTCCCCGATGCCAGATTTGCCGCCGCATAGGTCACATAGCACAACAGTGCTTGCAGCGGTTCCGAGATGACAGGAACGATAAGGCTGAGCTTCAAGGCAATCAGAATGTGCAGCCTAATCCTTCGGGAAACGAGAACGGCCGGGCCTAGGGGGCCAGCCCGGCCACCCCATCGGCACATTGTCGGAAAATCAGCTTCTCACAGTCCCCGCACGAGCCAACGGTACAGAAACGTTGCGACACCGCCCTGGCCTCAAGAATGAAAATGCCGACACGCTTTCCCGCCTTCCTCATGATCCCGCGCCTGTAAGCGAAGAAAACCCCTTACCGTTGCTGGTTTTGGATCAGGTGGATGTTGGAAAAAAGCAGAGGGCAGACCCATGGATGAAAGAAATTATGCAGCACCTCGAGCACCCGGATGCGCCCGTTGTCAGGAAAACTAAAAGAACGGCACGGAGCTTTCGGTTGATCGACGGTGTACTGTATCGAAGGGCGAAAGGGTTTCAGGAGGATCGTGCTGCGCTCGTTGTCCCCAAGTGCTTGAGATCTGAGATTTTAAGGTACTGCCATGACGCCACCACGGCAGGCCACTTAGGTGTCAAGCGCACATGGGAGAAAGTTCGTTGCCGATATTTCTGGCCGAAGATGTTCTCGTACGTAAGCAAGTACGTTCTCTCCTGCCCCGACTGCCAGACACGAAAGCAACCACCGGGGAGGCCGGTCGGTTTCCTCCAACCAATCCCACCTGCAGGTCGACCTTTTCAGCAGGTGGGCATGGACTTCATTGGGCCTTTCACTAAATCCAAAGCAGGGAACCGCTACATCGTCGTGATTACCGACTACCATACGAAATGGGTCGAGGCTGTCGCGTGTCCAGCGGCCACTGCCGCAGAAGCAGCCAGAGCTTTCGTCGAACAAATCGTCCTACGTCATGGTGCCCCGGAGAAAGTAATAAGCGATCGTGGGCAGCACTTTGTCGCCAACTTGACCAAAGAAATATTCCGGCTCGTGGGTAGCGAGCATGCCACCACAACAGCATACCACCCACAGGCCAACGGCTTGTGCGAGCGTTTTAACCGCACGTTGGCTGACATGCTCAGCATGTACGTTTCCTCACACCACCGCGACTGGGATGAATTCCTACCGTACGTTCTTTTTGCATACAATTCTTCCACCCACGAGACGACTGGATTCACTCCCTTCTTTCTTCTTCACGGACATGAACCGACACTACCGGTGGATATAGGGTCGGGCGCGCAACGCGGATTCAACTACACCCTGGATGCAATGAAAGTGGCCCGCAGGCTGCGGCAGGCTCGAAAAATAGTAAATGAACGGGAGAAGCGTCAGCAGGAGAAGAACAAGCGCAGCTATGATGCTAGGCGACGAAGTGTGGTTTATCATCAGGGCGACTTGGTGTACTTGTGGACTCCCTCCCGGGCGAAAGGGAAGACGACGAAACTTCTTCACAAATATCACGGACCTTTCCGTCTTGTGCGCCAGGTAGCCGAGAACAACTGGGAGGTGGTAGACCAAACTGGGAAAAAACGTGACGTTGTGAATGTGGCGCGTTTAAAGCCCTGCCACGTTCGATTGGGCTCCGATGCCGACGACGCGGACGATGAGTCTGATGATAATCATGAGGTGCGCGAAATCGGTGGTGATGTGCGCGAGGGAAGTGCCAGGAGAGATGACCACGGATTGCATCGAAGTGTTGTGCGCGAGTGCAGTGCAAGGAGAGATGACCACGGATTGCATCAAAGTGTTGTGCGCGAGTGCGGCTCCAATGGTGATGTGCGCGAGTGCGGTTCGCGAGTGGATCAGGAACTCCGTTTGCAACATTGTGTGCGCGGGACACAGACCAGTGTTCCAATACAGCAGTGCGAAAGCTACGACACGGACACTGAACTTTACTCGGACTGGAAGACATTTTCAAGTAATAACAACGCACAACAGAATGTCAGTGCTTACGAAACGGACACTGAATTGTATTGCAGTACCGATGAGTGAACCCATATATTTCTGTGTCCAATGATTTTGTTTTGTTTTTCATCTGTTAAATTTATGTAATTTTTTTAAAGCCTCTCACCTGTTATACACATGCATAAGTGTCTTTAAATAAGCATCTCACACACTTGTTGAATGCAAAACCCTTTTGTATAATTAGTCTATTTATTGTCGTGTTTTGCAGATAAAACGAGTCGGGCACTCTTTTTTGTAGGGGGGAGGTGTCGCGAGAGCAAGGTTTCCAGCTCCCGTATCTTCTCAGGAAATTTGTGCAAAACCAACTCCTCTGCTTCTTTTTTGGGTCTTTCTTTGTACTCTTCTACCTTTGGGTTTGTTTCTCTGGCCATTACAGAGCTTCGGCTTTTGACTTTAATGGAATGTGGGGTAAATCGCGTTTTCCAGCCTGGGACAGGCGCCTACACGCTGCATTTACGGCTCACCAACGGAGCAGTCAAGGCCGCCCCCGTTCGGGATTAGAAGGGGAAAGCTTACTAGGAAAAGCGTCTAGCAGGAGGCAGGTCCGGCGCCACCGTCTGAGTCTAAGCCATTGTTAACAGGCACGCGTGTCATTGAGAATGACATGGGACGCGACCACTTAGCCTGACCGAGACATAGTGGCGGCAGGTAAACGACCATATTCTCTCGCGCTGTTGTTAGGATGTCGGGGCGCCTCGCCGTCGCATGTACACCTGGTAAGCAATGGTGTACTCATCGCTCTTAAGGACGCTTCTAGAAAGCAACAGTTAATGAAAGAACTTACGGGGCCCGAGCGTGGGAACGGCCGCCGACGGTAGTCGGCCGAAGGAAGCAGCACGGCCTGGTATGGGAGAGAGTGTCACGTGCGGAGGACCTTTCCCTTTGCGTGTTTCATTTTGGTAAGGAGGTTTTTACAAATGTAGTGCCTTTTATGAAAGTGTTTCTGTGATTGGTTGAGATGCTGCGAGTCCGAACATGTGATTGGTTTTTGTGAAGACTCTTTGTTCGACCAAGGGTTAAAAAGAGGATGTTTGAACTTGAAAAGTGAGCGGAGCGGAGTCGGGGTCAGCAGCGGCTCTCACCACCGGAGACCAGGCCATGCAGGCCGAGGGGTATGCCACCATTTTCTATGTTTTGTCTTTGTGACCCAGTGCATTTTGTAATTGAAGTTGTGTTAGCTAAATAAACCCCCAATGAGTGCTCCCCGGAATCATCGTGTTGACTTCTCATCGATTGCCTCCGCGGAGTTTCACCCACACTTAGTCGTCTCCCTGGTCGTCCGATGCGCATAACTTGAACAACCCCGACGTTTCGCTACAATATGGTGGTTTTGGGACGTTAAACCCCACAAATCAATCAATCAAATTGGAACGGGGAGCATTTCCAACGCTTTGCTAAGACGAGACGATTGTGGGTGGCACTTACCCGTCACCTCGCGTTCTACACCTTATCACCTCTGAGATGGTCCAGCACGGCCACGTGCTTTGTTTTTCAAAAGAAACTGCCAGATGGCGCTCAATTCTCACGTGTGACGTGACTTTATGCGCTCGTTTGCCTCCACTGCACGCTCGAGGCACTCTAACGCAGCGCCTCCGGAATATCATTGACCGATTTTCTTGCGCAGAACATCAAATAAACGTTTGTTCACTCTCTTGACACGCAATACTATCGTCTTTCAACGACATTTACAGAAAAAAATTGTGATAAAAAATTTTTGCATTTTTTGCCTATGCATTGCTTCTTTATGCTTGGCATGATAGGTAATATGTTAAATTATGCTCACTGTTTATATGTAATGACACATTGTGGTTCTTAGATTTTTTGTAAAGGACGTGCCCTGCTATTTATTGTATACAATGATTAGATTTATGCCCACCCCTGTAATGGCCCAATCAGCCAACAGTACATGGAAATAAATAAACAAACAAAATAAGTCATACACTTTTTACAATATTTAAAATTTTTACTGATGTGTTGAAATGTTCGTGTTGATAATGAATATGCTTGCGAATATTGTGTATCTTTTTTTTCGTTCCTCATAACGAGTGGGTACAGAAAGGGCCACGTTTTTGTGCGCGTCCCAAACACATTTTTGCAACGAAAATGTAGCAGCTTGGTGTGGTAGAAACGAAGCCTGTATACGCTCATCTGAGATCTGCAAACTGGCATGGGTAATGGACAGCTTGCAAAGTGCACGTTTTGTGGGCACTTCTCCGGTTGCAAAGCGTTCAGCACGCCCGAACATTACTGCAAGTTTGTATCATACTCACAAAATGTGCTTCGTGTGTTCTTCTACTCTTGTTATTAAAGAATCAATACGAGTATGACGCTATTGGAATGTGACCGATACACAGGTGTGTTTGCTGGCCTTCTTTTCTTGTCTTTATATTGGATGACGCTTCATTTCTCAATCGCGCACGTTTTGCTTTGATTATTGAATTTCTCTCGAGCACATTCGAAACTTGTGTTACCATTAAGTGCCTCCTCAGCTGTCTTGCTGACAACTTTACCGAACACATTGTATTACAGGAGTGCTTCATTTCACTGCATTATAACCCAGCTAAACTTTGTAGTTTTTGCTATTCTGCTAAAGTAAATGATCAGCGAAAACCGTACACATCGTCAGCAGAGCAATTTTTCGTGCAAAGCGTTGCACTTTTAGCACACCAAGGTCTTCACAACAAGGTTTTTAAATTTACGTATAGAATACTTTTAATAAAGAAGCACACAGTCTGACACTTATGTATTGATATTGAGCCTCATATGTGCGCAATATTGCCTTTTTGATCGATATTGTGCGCAAGTATGAACGCAGCCACCAGTTAAAGATGGCTGGGCATTCAGAAAGTGCTCCGAGAACACCGACGTCACACCTTTCGGCTGAATGCGCATCATGCGGACAGAATCAGTTTTTCAGTAACACCGTTATTTTGCTGAAACAAAATTAAAACTTTGCGTGCACATAATGAAGCGTGCTTCATCAGAAGCGAGGGTACTAAATGTATATCTGAACCGTCTCTCTGTCTAAACTGAATTACGAGGTACGCAAGTTCAGCAATTTTTACACAGTTTGTTGATTTCAGTGCAAGTGATTTATAGCTTTCCTCAGACGGGCTGACTTCGACCTCTTCGGCAATTTCAGCTATACAGCTTTGCGATGGCTTAAGGTCATTTAGTTCTTGCTCCTTGATTTTTACTTCTTGATTTACTTGACAATATTCACGGATGTTTTGGTTTCCACGTATCTCCAAACAAGAAACGCTCAACAGAAATAGAAAAGGGCAACAGCGACAGAGGACACTCTTGAGGCACTCCTGATAGGACCGGTATATTGTCATTGAGTCTTTAATTTGTTATGAGTTGAGCAGAGCATTTCTCATAAGCCATGGCGACCCCGTTGTGAATGATTCCACCCACATTGATGTATTGCAACGTGGCCAGAAAAACGCCGTGGGCCACTCTGTCGACAGCTTTTCCCAAATCAAGCTGGACCATTGCTACGCACTCGAGGTTCGCGTTACAGCGCTCCAACATACTTCTAGCGACGCGACTGCTAGTGAATATTGTTCTCTTCTTCATTCCGCAACTTTGGTGAGAACCAAACATCGTGTTAATAACAGATTGTATAGTACTTTCATGTATATTTCACACAAGCCAACTACAAACTTATCGGATATCTTGAGCTGTCTTCCTAACAACGCCTGGTATAATGCTCAGCAAAAGCTGTCACTATTTTGCTTTGGTCTGCCGACAACAAGTCGTTGAACCAGGTTTGCTTAATACGGTTACCTGATACGTAATGTTTCTCTTCACTGAGCGTGCGTTGTGTTGGTGCCTCCCCGTGCCATAACCGCTCGGCTCACGCCCCTTGAAAACGCTCTGAATCCATCACTTCAAGTTCATTTTTGATTATTTTCGTTTCTGTGCTAAATAACTCCGGTACAGCGCACTCGGCGTTTCGAAAGCAATCGGGCATGCTTTGATATTAGTTTTCTCTTTGTTTTGCTTTCTCGTGACGCATCACTGTTCTTTCGATCGCAAGCAGTTTGACTTCGTTTTGGAAGTTTTCCCATGCCGCCGCTAGGTTTACTTCATCTTATCCTACTGTTGCTAGTTTTTTCATTTTAAATCTCACAAAGCACTAAGTCCTCTAAAGTATTATATTTCATTTTCAAAAGCTACCACTTACACTTCGACGCATTACGCTTTTTCCCGGTCGTACACAGCATGCTGTGGTTACTATAACTCACATGTTGCACTGCATAGTTCGTGACCATTGAAAACGGATCCGCAGTCATGTATATTAGGTCTAGCCGAGCATTGCTCTGCCCTTGGAAGTGAGCGTAAGCAACTTTATTTACACTTAAAATATTTATGACGTCTGTTAATTCAGAATTGCACACAATATCGTGAAGCCTCCTTGCACTGACATCTCTCCCTCTCACATTCCACACTCGGTCATCAGGCCTGCAAACAATTAAACCTCCTAGAAGAACCAATTTTCTCTCGGCCGTCAAAAGGGTGGGCACATACTCAAAAATGCATTGCTTTACGGTGCGCTGTGTGGAGCATACGCACATACTATTCGCCAGCATCCATCATTTAAAGCGAAATCGCACAGTACCAGTCTTCCATCCCGGGAAGTTAACACGTGTTGTTCAAAGGACACCGAAACCGTTAAGCAACATTAATAAACGTCCCCCTGACTGCCAAGCCAATGACTCACACAAACATTACACCAAGATTTAAACATATCAATCACTTTCCGTTGTTAGCTCCTCACTTTCAATCTTTGTTTTTGGACGGCAAGAATGTCTATTTCATTTTCAAGCAAAATGTAATTTAATTGCACTTGTCTCCACCGGGCCGTTAACCCACGAACATTAAGCGTGGCAATATGAAGTGTTGCGTCAGGACTATTGGCCATGCAAAGAGACTGTTAACGCCCTAACGCACACAAATTATGCTGCAGACATACGTACACCTCTCTGCTCTCGCTTCCTGTTTGATGTATAGGTTGTTGGCCCATCTGCTCCGTTGCGGACGAACACAGGGGTCTGAAAGTTCCGTCTGTAGGCAAACCACAACAACATGCTCCCGGTTTCAGTGTTGCACGTCTATGAAGGGTAACTTTCGACGGTGCACCCTCGTACCTACCGTCATCGCCTTCCCGTCCATCTGCGGCTCTTCGAGCTACCCGCGGTTAAGTCCATGCCTTCAACGGGCCTTTCAGCAGCGTCAACTTCATAGGAGCTTCGAAGTGCAATCCCTCGAGTGGCCACCACCTCTGGACGTACCGAGGTGACCTCCGCTGCCAACTCGGCTTCATCTTTATGTCTTGAGTTTCGTCTTTTTTGCTGCTGGGCCTGACATTCATCACAAGCATTCAGGTCCGACCTCTCCTGCACAGCAGGCGAGTCGCTACTCCCTCTGGAAGATGCTTCCGCGTCGGCTTGGTTCATTATATGTTCCTCTATGGCGTTGCTCCGACAAGAGCCGGTTACGTTAGCCTAGCTCCTCACGCAGGTGGGTCACTTCGTGGCCGTGACAACGCTAGAGCCCACAAGGTGGCACACGGCACTCGCGGCTATATGGCTGGTGCCGTGCCACCGGAGGCAGAGCGAGGCTCTGCCAGGCACGCACACGCTGGTGCGGCAAGTATTCAATGGTCACGCCCCCTTCCAAGCGCATGAAACCAGCCTATTGAAGAGCTTTGTGCCCGCCACGTTCCTCTGCATATCCCAGTCACGGTGCCGTAATGCGATAAGGTTGTTCGAACATTATCGTCAGCCGTCGTGTGTGTGAAGCAGACAGTACATCTTCATCCTAATGTCCTTGGTGGCAGTAAATTATCTTAAATATAAAGTACCGACACGCTCCTCTATATCCCTAACAAAGGTTCCTACCTCCTCTCCCAACGTGTCCAAAGCCTATCTATATCCTCTCCCGAACTGTCCACCGTGGCGGGTTGCGGCGGCCCTATAACTTAATCTCACCGCTACTGTCCTATAAAGAATGTTATGTCCACGCTGATAACACGCGCGATGCTTTGTTGGCGACCCGAGAGGCGAGAGGTGGGAGAGGATGGTGCGTGGTACGGCGCCTCGGTTTTAAAAGGATTGCGGTGTTTTCTAAAAAATAAAATATCCAGGGGTTTTAGGTGGCAGGAGTCGATGGCGACGCACCTGTGGTCTTTAACACTAACCATTTTGCAGACAAAAGCTTCTTTTTTTTCTTCTTCGTCGTCAAATATTATTGCCCAAACGTGGTTCATCTGATACACTCCTAGAGTCATCCCATTGTGACGTCCCCGCAAAACACGGACTGAACCCCACTCCTTTCGAGATGTGTGCGCTCGTTTCTCAAACCCACGCATAAAGGGCATTCCGGAGTGAAGTACCAGACGGATTATTTCTACTATTCTCCCGGGCTCCCCCACGCAAACACGAGGACCGGCGGCGCCTGTCGTCTACAGACCATGTGACAGCGTACGGTGGAGATAATTGGCGCGCTCCCTTCAGATCTGTGGCATGGGGGAGCAGCAGAACACCTTTGCTGGTTCGGGGAATGCGACCTTTGCGGCAAGCGCCCGTGCCGGGTCCAGTATGCCTTTCCGTCAGCCTCCGTGGCTCCAGGGCTTATTACTGCGTTCTGCGCGGATGGCCGCCCACGGCGGTGTGAACGACGAAGAAGAAACGGCGGCTACGGAGAATTTCGGGGGAGACGCCGAGCTTCAGGGAAACGTTGAGACTTGGTCTAGACATCGGCTCGCCAAGTGCCGAAAGCATCGGGACCATTGTTCGCCCGTAATTTAAAGTGTCTTCGGACGGCTCGCCCATCACTCTCCCTGAGGCTTGAGTTTGTACATCGTTACTTGCTCGGCTTTGTTTGGAGAGGGTTTTCTACTGGTGTAGGCCGCGGGGGCGGCCGCGAGAGAGGATACACTCGGACCTGAGAAGAAAAGATATGCCGCGTGGAGTGGCGGACTGCTTTGGTGCCCCGGTTGGGCGGAGTCGGGTCCTACAAAAAGGAGACTACGAGACGAGCTGGGGGCCCGAGAGATACGATGTGAAGAGTCGAAGAGAGTCGGAGGTACGATGCGATGAGCTCGAGATGGTAGAGAGACGGAATGGAAAAGGAAGATAACGTTGTGAAGAGATAGCAATAAGAGTCGATGGAATGATGACTGAGGCAGAGATGATAAGACGAGGAATGAAAGTTTAGAGATGGGAAACGAGGAAACGAGTGATTGCGGGACGTTTATAAAGAAGATTAAGATGGAAATCGCCGAACGAAAGAGACAACGAAGACGATAAAGACTGACAAGACGGACCTTTCGTGAGACGAACTGTATGCACCCCATTTAGATTACCTTTGCGGGAAGGGAGGTGGCCTATTGAGGACATTGAGCGGTTTATTAATTATGGCTTTATCATTTGTGTCGGCCTGTGTTTACTTTGTATCGTCGCCACCATTGTATTGTCAAAGTTATTTCCATTATGTATCCTGCGTCGCATGTCGCAAATGTCCAAATCATCAAAATCATGTGTTATAATTTATTGTAGTGGTTGATGTACGCGGTATACGATGTTTTTGTTAGTATTATTAAATTTATTGAATAAGTAAACAGGAACAAGTCGTAGCGTCTCTTACTTCCCGGCCCCAGCACGATCCTGTATGGCGAAGTGATTGAGACACGTAGCCAAGATGGAACCGGATAGAAAAAGGGTTGAGTGTTCTTCCCTCTCTTTGGCGATCGGTGGCTTTGCGGGGGACGTTCACCATCCAGCATCAGCTTCAGACGATCGAGCTCATCGCGAAGATACTATACTAGGTAGGGGCGAGCTATTGAATCACTATGCGAAAAACAGTATTGCAAACAGTTGTATACTTGACGGAAGCTCGGGCAAAAACGAGCTGATAATCATGGGTTGACCATTCCGTCAGCATGATAACGCAGCCCAGCTGGGCTGCTCTAACCGTTCCAGAGGAACACAACATCCCGCGTCATCGCCAAACAATAGCCAGAAGTGGAACCCTACGCCCCGATGCAGAAATGAAGATTATGCTAAAGCTGATCGGTAATTACGTGACGAATACTTTGGAGAAAAAAGGGAAGCCGCGTCAACCGAGAACTGGTTTTCTCGCGTCGACGGCTGCTTGTATAGCGACTGTTTTGTTTTATAAATCAAGCAGAACATGACCTGCCAAAGCAATGAATAAAAAAAAGAACTGGAGGTGCTGGGTATCGATCCCAGTACCTCTCGCATGCCGAGCGAGCGCCT
>WOVY01002506.1:0-212824 GCA_013436015.1 Rhipicephalus annulatus | reverse complement strand
TACCATGGTGAAGATGTGGTATGTTTGGTTGGCACAAAAATCCAATGTTTGTTCCAGTGCTTAGTTTCAGTTTGTGAGATGTGTGTCAATTTTTTGAAGAACGCTGAACTCGTTACAATTTGCACCGCCATCAAGCACCCCCTGTTTTATAGTTTGCTTTTTATGGCACTAGCTGAATACTTCTGCACCAGCGGGTAATATGAGAGTAGGCGTTTGTCAGTGGATAGTTACTGCTTGAAATACCGTTTAACAATTTTGTACCTTGTATCACACTATTTCTATTTTTTTCGCCCAGAGTTTTGAGCTTTGAAAGGCGGTGATTTTTTATTTTACACTTGACGTAAAATGAACAAATAACATGCTATATTCTCTATGCCCTTACCAATCCAACGGAACATTTAAGTGGCACTCATTTCAGCTTCCAATCCTGTCGGATGATCTTGTGCATTGCATTTAAATTATCCGAAATCTTGTGGTCTCCGCAGATGTATCTGAACAGGATTTTTGTAGTTGTACCGTTCTTGCTAATAGTGTAAAATATTTCTTAGCGAAGTGTTTTTTTAAACCAGTGTGTATTTTAATAGCATGTCACAACTGAAACCATTCTTGTATCCATAAGTATACGTTAATCATTCGCCCGCCTTCGTTATAGTGTGAAAATGAATATGTTCCGTTGGTTGCTGCACACATATTTAGGGTGTTTTATTGTGCCTCACTTGTCACTTGATTCTGCAAGAAGACAGAGGTTTCGAAAGGTGCACTGCGTGGCCTTCTTTTGTCAGCTACATATTTTTGAGAATAATTAAAAGGCCCTCTGTTTGAGCAAATAAATTGTTGCAGAGTCATATGATCTATTGCGAGTTTTTTTCAACGTGTTTATGCTGCTCATGGTGCACAAAAGTGCACTGCTTTATGTCTTATGCGTTTGCTTTGTCTATGCTGCTGAAGAACGGTAGCAGCGTAACTAAAAAATGAAGGGGTTCAAGTATGCCAAACATTGCATTTTGCCTCAGGACATCTTCATTTCTCAGTGAAAACACTCTCAACTACACTTTAATGTGCGCTTGGCTGTATTACCAGCTGAAGTTACAGTGATAACGAAGTGTCAGTGTAACAGCACTGCTTTTGGTGTAAGCGCATCATTAAAGAATATGGCGGCTTGCGGTAAGAAGGTCTCACTTTGCACTAATGTTGGAGTATTGTGAAACGCATTTTGTGTCTTAAAGTTTTCACATCTTTCGTTTTCGAATAATAAATTAATAGGCTTCATGTGCCTCAACAATTTTAACCATTATTTAATGCAATCATCTCAGCATCATGCATAGAATGAGCCATGATTCTAAACTGCGTGGGTAAAGTTGCGTTCCAGGACCCTCAATTTATCATTTACATAAAGCAGAAAGCAGCACTGTTAGGAGTTATTCAAGAAGCCGATATAATCTTTTCAGTAATGCACAAATAAAAATAGGAAAGTCTGCATTTATTGAACACTTCAACCCTACTGTTCAAGACTTTGCTTCCCTAATAGTTGACAACCATGTATTGTAGATAAATTAGGCTGTTTTCTGTCACTCTAGCTTTCTTCTGTAGCTTCCGCTGCTTTTTGTAAAGCTGCAGCTTTCACGTTTTACACTCGTGCCACCAGCTTCAAAGCATGTTCTGCTTCTTGACCACCTCTGTTATCGCAAACTCATGGCCAGTTTCTTTTTTTTTTTCTTGCAGAAGAGTGGCTTTGCAGTAGAAGCTCGACTTTATACTGATACGGGTTCATTTGATTGTAGAGGGCTTTGGATAGCAGCTACCACCTTTTCAGTCAGTTTAGTTTCAGAACTTGGGTCTTCATCAGCAGAGCTTGTGCCAGCATCTGCATTTTCAGATGCTGCAGTAGCTCTGAGCAGCGGTGTGTCGACTCTGCCTAGAAGGTCGTCGAGATTATGGCTCGTCTCAATGCTGTGTATGGTCTGCGAAAAGGGGCACATGTAATAATAGTAGATATCACAGACACTTAACAGAAACTGGGGATGCAATTTCTTCCAACCAATGCTGCAGCTCTTGGAGTAACGTGTATACTTATGAAGCAATGCACAAAAGGACACAAACGCAGACACATAAAACGACGCGAACACGAGCGCTGTTGCGTAACCTAATGTGATCGTGTTTGTGTAATTTTTGTCTAGGGCTCCATCAAATCTTATGACTCAGCCACTAGGTCATTACTTCGTAATAAAGGAGTGTTGCCATAAACTTCGATTCTTTAACGTGCCTATTTTGCGTTTCCTCTGTTGGGAAGGACTTTCAAGGAAGCTCCACTTGAAGAGTCGGACAAAGCAAGCGCTTAGAATAAATTTTAACTCACTTCCAAAGGGTACCTTGATGGTCACTCTCCTAATCGCAACCCATCGCTAGCGCGTGCAGCAATGAAGGAGCTCCAAAGAAGGTGCAACGAAAGTTGTCGAGACATCGCACCAGACTTTAAAGAGGTACTCCAGTGCATTTTTGACCATACTGCGGATAAGGATGTCTTCTAATAGTATTGACAGTCCTTGAAAAGCTAGGATGGTTTATTTTTCCCAGGCACTCGTCAATAATTTTAACTAAGTGATAAACGGCGAGTCGAAACAAAAACCAAAACAGGGTGCTGCGCCGTCATCCGTGGGGGTATCGGTTGACGTCACGAGATTCGCTACAGCCTGCTTCTTCTCGCCGGAATGTAAACATAGCTCAAGTGCCTTTTCTTAGGCACAAAAAGTAAGTTGGCGACGCCATCTGACGCGGAATCAAGCTGTGCCAGCTCGTCTGAACCAGGGACAAGTGCAGTGATGATTGTAGCTACTATCTGAGTGTGGAAGCATCGCTTTCTTGTTTCAACTCACCGGCGCGTGAAGCATCTGTCATTTCCCGAATTGATTTCCTTGTTGCTCATTATTGTAACACCCAAGGTCAACGACGACTAACACGCTCTGTGCAGCTGGCTAACCTGAACTGTGCCCACGCGTTGTCGTCGCCTCTACGTAGAAGAAAGCGCGCGCTGCATTCGTCTGCTGGTAAAAGCGGGGTTTTTGAAAATAGTAGGTCCTTACCTCACACACGCAGAGTGGTCCGCGTTTACGAGTGTGATTCCAGAATCAGCTACCAATTTTAAAATTTGTTTTCTAAAACCTAAATGACTTACATGTGCACAATTTGGCACATATCACCACGGTACCGCCGAGAACACATATTCAAAGGTTTATTAAAATCAGTATAATATATATATATATATATATATATATATATATATATATATATATATATATATATAAACGAGCCCTTAGGTATACACTTCTTTCCCTTACCGTACTGGCAGACTTGGTGTGTTTAGGCTGTATAAGAGGGACAATTAATCAGCTGCCCGCTCATAATAAGTTCACGTGCTACGTGACGCCAAAACATGCGCATAAGAGTGTTTTCACACTCGCCGTTTGGCTTATAGATGGCGCTGACTGTCACTCCTACTTCTAAATTCACATATAAACCAAAAAAGTGAATGGAGGGCAGGGCGCTGTGGTAGCTCAGTGGTTAGAGCATCGAACGCGTTATTGGAAGGTCGTAGGTTCGATTCCCGCCCATGGTTGGTTATTTTTCATCCACATTTCTTTCTTTTTATTTACATTCCATTGGTTCTAATAACTTCCCCTCTACATTCTTTGGCATTTCTGTCGGTTATATCTCATATATATATATATATATATATATATATATATATATATATATATAATATATATATATATATATATAAAGCCCCGCCGTCGTGGTCTAGTGTCTAAGGTACTCGGCTGCTGATCCGCAGGTCACGGGATTGAATTCCGGCTTCGGCGGCTGCATTTCCAATGAAGGCAGAAAGGTTGTAGGCCCGTGTGCTCAGATTTTGGTGCCGGTTAAACAACCCCAGGTGGTCGAAATTTCCGGAGCCTTCCACTGCTACGTCTCTCATAAACATATGGTGGTTTTGGGACGTCTAACTCTACATTTCAATCAATAAAAAAACGCCAGAGTTTCCCTTTAAGTTACGCGAGTGACCTCCGGACCTTCGTCACCTCCACAACGTACGTACCAGCAAAGCACGGTTTCTACATTGGTCTCGGCTTCTGCAGCTAGCCGTGACAACCACCATTACATTTGTTTTGCTGGGGCTTGTGTGGCACGGGTATGCGAGAGCAGACAATACTGAGTCCATCGCTGTCCTGTGTGTTGACTTGACCAAGTGCTACGTAATTGCCTAACTCGGCACCCAGAAAACGACACCAAACGTGATCCACATAACAAAGCGATAGTAAATTATTTAGCAAAATACATGAATCTTGCTGTGTGCCATGTTTCCTGAAGCTATAACTTATGCTTGCAGCAAAGAACGCTCAAGTCAATATTATGGTGGCGCCAACAATTGGAGTACATACTGATCTGGGAAACAGGCAGGTCTCTGTAGTTGCTTTCCACAGCAAGGCTAGCGTGTTTCACGAGCCAGAAACAGGGGAACTGATGGATTCTTCTATAAACTTCTAAAAGGGCACATCACCAGGTCTTAAAAGATAGTGCAGTTCTCATTAGATATTTTAGTTTGACGCTGGTAATTGTTGCGTTCCAAGGAAGAGCGTTGTACCACAATATTTTTCCAAAGCGGTTTATTTTGAGCCACGCAGTGCACAATGCGAGCAGGCGATCGTGAAACCTTTGCCTTTCACCTCGTGTACTAAAATTCCTCCCACTACTCTTTGCTGTAAAGGCTGGAGGGTCATATAACACCGATGAATTAAGCCGTCATGCGCCATCAGGGTCATGGGTGCCCTACGTGCCTGAGCCAGCTCTTGCATGCCATTGATTGTGTCAGCGTTTTCTGTAGCGTACTGCCTGTTTCTAAGTCATAGATCCCTCAGCTGGCGTATGTTTCGAGGGGCTGGCACGTATTACGTATCCTTACCATGCATGATTGACCGAGTCGCATGGCTGGAACTGCTGCAAGGGACGATGCACCAAAGGGCTGTCGATGTTATATAGCACAAACGCCGTAAATCAGAACGCCTGCAAAATGGATGTTGATTAATTTTTAGTACTTCGCTACCATGCGAAGTAGAGAATAATAACCCTTGGTGGTCTACATAGGTCCCTATCTGCTCCTGTGTCGACCTTTTATGTGACTCCGAAAAAAGCGACTCGGAAGGGTATTGATTCGATGGTAGATACTTGACTCACAATGCAAGACAAAGGAACGACCATGTTCTGCAAAACACGCGAGAAAAAGGACAACTTCATGACTATTATTTGTCAGCGCTTTCGTGTCATTAGAGGAAATAACACTGTGTGCTTAACTGTCCTATAGGTAGATGTCACGTGCGTCTTTGTGTGAAATTGATTGTATATGTTTGAAGAATATTTGTGCTAATATTTATAATTTTGGAAGCCTGAAACGGTGTTTAGTTGCCTATTTTTGGCACCTGAAATGTTTTTAGTGCCTGAAAATTAGGTATGCATGCATTGTAGCATGAACTGCATCCTTAAAAACCCCTCACTAGGCCCTGAAACTTTTACCTAGATAGTGGCAGCTGTATGTCCAATTAATAGTATTAAGCCACAAGAATATTTTCAATTGGTTCATTACTAGCTGCGAGCCGATATTTTGAAGCGGCGCGCTACTATTACGCGAGGAGGCTAGCTCGAAACCCTTCCCTCTCGCCCAGCGTGACCTTCGCAAGCCAAATCTCTTCCGTACCCTCTCCGGCATCTGAGTGAGAGGAACAGACATGCGCACGTCAGGGTGCGTGCGCATGATGAGCCCTGCAAGCCCAAGGTCCCGAGCATGCGTGCAGCATATTTTTGGAGCTAAAGTTTGTGTTGTGGTCTACTGCCTGATAAATCCTCCCGCTTGCAACCTATCACCCAGCAAGAAAACTGCAACATATCACTGGAGCGACAGTGTTGGTATTAATAACCAGTGCCACATTAACGTTTTCTTGGCTGCTGTAGAACAAATGAGCATAAAGAGTGCTACATGCTTCTGTTTGCGTTTCCTGGGCTGGCGTCTGCTCATGCATTAACCGCGGGGCACCACGGTGACTAGAAGGCATGCGAAAAGAAGACACATTAGCCTCGCGTATCACTGAAATTCATGAAAAACAAATGAAAACGGCACACGCATTACCTTTGCACGTCCGATTATTTCTGTTTCGGTTTATTCATCTATTCAAACAATAAATTGCATAACCTACACATTTCCTGTCAAATATTTTTCCACATGTCACGTGCTAGTGTTGGCAATGTCAGAGCATAGTTGTCTGCGTAGAGGACTGAGGTCACAGCACTACCGTCTACGTAAGGAGATTCTGTCGTCTACGTCATTCCCTCATTCTCTGGGCTTGAGCACGCGAGAAGGACAAGCGGCGTTCAGCTTAAAATTTGAGCCATTTCAGCGTCGTGTAGCGTTTTTAATTCGGACAGACGTGAACGAGAACGCCGAACGTATACATTGCGCTCGTCAGCTCCAAATTGTCTAACCTAGTGAGGGGCCTTCTAACACTTGGGTCCTTTGTATCTGCTCTTTAGAGAAATCAATCGACCATTTTTTTCGCTCTAGTGAATAATTTTTTCTCAGGTGGCACGGTAACGTGAAAAAAAAAAGACGGTGTTTCCCTTGTCCTTAAAAAAGAAATACCAGACATCAATTAAAAGACGCAGTTCCGTGTTGGGACGTTTGTATGTAGGGAAAAAAGCTTAGCCCAAAAGTTGCGCTTCTGTTCAGTGTCAAAAACCAGTCAAAAAAGTTATCATGCGAGACCAAAAAACAAATATTTATTACATGTTGGTTTTTACGTAGTACACTGTATTACTGTGCACAATGTTGTCTTCTCTTTCTAATCTGTAAAAGTCACTGCAGTTCGCACTGAGAACTGAATTATGAAGAGTCCCAGTTGAAAAGAGGCAACATCTGAAAAGAGAAAAATAAAATCTCAGTTCACTTCAGATGATGCAACATTTGGAAAGTTTTTAACATAATAATTATTTATTACACTGTCAACATAATGCTAGGGATAACAATATGTTGCGCACAGTATAGAGGAGAGACAAGGAACGTACGTCCTTTATTTTCAATCTTAGTGTGCGCAAAAATGTTTTCGTTCGCGTTTATTATGTTGTTTCACGTTGGAAAGCAGCACACATGAAGAAGCAAACGTGGATAAGCAGAAAATGTTTATGGTCATTGATGTTACACCATATACACCTTTTGACTAATTTTTGGTGGTGATTTTGTGTGAATGAATTGGTTCAAAACAGATGCTATTTTGGTATTTTTCATCATCATTAGTGCGGTCACAGCCTGATGAATGAGCTTTAAAAAACGAAATTCACTGTAGAACTTCGTGTAGCTTTCCTTAAGTTCTTCAAGTTCTTTTTCTGTCAATTAACAACTTCATGGTTGGAACATAACTAGCTATTTTCAAAAGAATTGTGCCAGAATGTTTTAAAGGGACCAGCAATTGGCGGAAGGATGCAATAAGATCCTGTTGAAGATACAAAGACTGTTGCGAAGAGCCTAATTGTCGTGTAGGGAAGAAGAACGTTCGCGCGCCCAAGCACTACAAAGTCTACGAGCAGCAAGTATAGTGACAGATCAAAGCGCCCTGCTCATGATTTGAGGATGATCTTTCTAAGTTGTGCTCAATAGTCACAAGAAACAAGTATGTCACGCAGTCTAGCATATTAGCCTGGATGCTGCCTTATTGAGTCGTAACAATTACTGTACCTACTGTACCTGATGATTGCCATCATAATTAGTGCTCAGATTTAAACTGTGTAATATTATCCATCTCCACTCTATTCTGTGCCGCTTACTAGTAGAGTAAAAGGCGTCAATTCTAAAAAGGGTCATTTGTGTCGACTAGTAGAATATGCCGAGGCTCACCACATGCGTAGCGAACCGCAGAGCAAAACCATGGTTTATAGTAGTACAACTGAAAGATGAGCAAGTTGGAACTTATTTATTATTGGGCAGTGCACAAAAGGAAACACTAGCATCTTTTTGTGCGCTGCCCAACTATGGATGCACGGTCTACAGTTGCGCTCAGTTCGCAATGTTTGGAGCACGAGATTTATGTTTGACTTCAGAATCCCCATAGACCAAGAAGATAATATAAATGTCCTTGCCATTACTTTTCATGATGGAACACTATTATGGGTGAGCTTTCTATTGCACCCAAAAAAACAGACAGCATCAGCATTGGTTTTCTGTCCCTTAAAAGTACGCTATCTTGACTGTAGACCATGCTTAAAGGCGCCTTGCAACACTTCTTGAGCATGGTGAGAAAACGCTACTGATCGGTAGTAGAGGCTCACGGCAATACGCGAGCCAAGTATTATACCGCAGCACGCGGCCTGGTATTCACAACAAATTGTCAAAGTCTGCTAAAAATTGCTCTATCTTCTCTAGACAAATCACGAAAGACGCTCAAAAATCACTCGTAGAAAGCCCATCTATCGGCCATTGGCTGACTTGAACATGGGTCACTGAGTCGTTGCAGAGATTGCCGTGGGAAGCCGCCACTTGTCCGTGGGAAGCCACCACTTGTCCGTGCGAAGATTGCCGTGGGAATCCGCCACTCAACAACGTCGCTGAGTAAGAGGCTGGTTATACAGCAAAGAAGATTAGCACATACAGAAATAAATTAAGAAAAAAATTGGCCCCATTTGCATGTTTCACTCCAAATTTCGTCAAAAGACGATAGTCTTGCGTCTGGAGAGAGTGAACAAAGCGTTTATTTGATGTTCTGCACGAGCAAATCCGTAAATTGTATTCTGAAAGTTCTGCAGTAAAGTGTCTCTGTGCGTGCAGCGGAAGCGAACGAGCGCATCGAGGCACGTGAGACATGAATCCTATTTGGTAGTTATTTTCGAAAATGAAGGATGACGTGTGCGCCTGTCGTGCAGGCGATAAGGTGTAGAACGCGAAGCGACAGGTAGGTGCCACCACCGTATCGCCCTTAGCAAAGTGTTGGAAACACTTGCCTTTTTTTACACCGAAAGCTGTTATGAGATCACTTTTCGGGGCACGCGCAGTTGTCCTCCGCCATCGCCGCCACCACCACCGGTGTCCGAAACCACATCGTATGAAAATAGAAAAAACCTTCCACAGATGACACAGTGGGGCTTGAACCCGGGTCCCCTGGGTGCCAGCCCAATATACTACCACTGAGCTACACGGGTGGTTGTAAATTGTTGCGAAACTTTCCTTAGGCAGGCTTGATGTCGGGAAACCAATTGCGGTAATACGACTTATAAAGATTTTAGAACAGCGAAAGAAGAACCAGTCATCGCACAATGCAAATAGCGTAACGAGTGGGCCTTTTAATGCTCTATACCATCACAAAGGTTTGTTCTTTCCCTAATAACTGTGGCGCATACCCACTTCAGTCATGATTCCTCATCGTCGTCAGCCACTGCAAGAACAATTCGCACGAAATTCCTTGCAAGTGTTTAGCGGATACCATTATATCACGCTTCTCAGAAGAATGACAAAAGATAGCATAGCGAATGCCAGCCTACAACCCAAAAGTTAGTTATTAATGCTCTAGTGGGTACCAAGCAAGTGTGTTTGCAATAGTTACCCAATGAGTTTTTTGAAAAGGCCGCTCTTCTAGCTGACAAACGCTACGGTCCTTAGAAATACTTCTGTATGCCTTCTGTAGTATAAAAAAACGCACCACAAATTGACGTGTTCTTATTGTGCCTCGTATTTACGCAATAATGGCTTTTCAATTGACAATCGCATAAGTCTGAATGCTAATACTTGAGGAATATTGGTGGAAGCTGCGGATGGGGTTAGATTTTGGTTGTTTCAGTTATCACTTTAATGGACACACAGACAGACAGACAGACAGACAAACAGACAGACATACAGACAGACAGACAGACAGACAGACAGACAGACAGACAGACAGACAGACAGACCAAAATTGATGGGATAAACGTGCGCGGCATTTAATTTTCTGAGGAGGCGCTCTTTCTTTCAAGGTCGGTGAACATTTCGCTATTTGCGGATATAGCAGCGCAGCCCTATCGTAACACCTCCGATCACTTTGCTTAGAAAAAAGGAAGGCTGGTGCGTGTTGTCGTGCACCTTCTATGTACAGCCACTTTTTGTTTTTCACCTAGACTAGCGAACATCGACCATTGTGTCAATAGGCGCCGTTTCCTGGAGTCCTGTTGTACGTTTCTCAGAAAAGCCTCGCGCAAGGCAGCTGTACAATACTGCTTATTGTGCAAAAACGCATCACTGTAACATCTGTCTGTCAGAGGCACTGCAAAGACCTACATAAAGCTCGTGAATGCCTGTCAGTTTGTGGGAAAAATGAAATATACGTGGGTGCCAATGTACACGGGGCTGTTATTGTAGGTACGGAGACAATGTCCTTCTCCAGTGGACCACAAGGAAACATCGAGAAGTTGGTTGCTTGAGTAACTTCCCTACCAAAATGCCACTACCAGGCAGCTTTTTTCTTGGGCACGATGTGTTGAGAGAGAGCCTGCAGGTGCATGTAACTAACACTACTATATTCATTACATCATCATCATCATCAGCCTGACTACGTCCACTGAAGGACAAAGGCCTCTCTCATGTTCCGCCAGTTAACCAGGTCCTGTGCTCGCTGCTGCGAATTTATACCCGCAAACTTCTTAATCTCATCTGCCCACCTAACCTTCTGTCTTCCCCTAACCCGCTTCCCTTCTCTGCGAATACAGTTAGTTACCCTTAATGACAAGCGGTTATCCTGTCTACGCGCTACATGCTCGGCCCATGTCCATTTCCTCTTCTTTATTTCAACTAAGATATCTTTTACCCCCGTTTGTCCCCTAATCCAATCTGCTCTCCTCTTGTCTCTTAAGGTTACACCTACCATTTTTCTTTCCATCGCTCGCTGTGTCGTCCTCAATTTAAGCTGAACCCTCTTTGTAAGTCTCCAGGTTTCTGCTCCATAGCTAAGTACTGGCAAGATACAGCTGTTATATACCTTCCTCTTGAGGGATAGTGGCAATCTACCTGTCATAATTTGAGAGTGCTTGCCGGATGTGCTCCACCCCATTCTTATTCTTCTAGTTACTTCAATCTCGTGGTTCGGCTCTGCGTTTATTACCTGCCCTAAGTAGACATAGTCTTCTACAACTTCAAATGCACTATTACCTATCTCGAAGCGCTGCTCCTTTCCTAGGTTGTTGTACATTACTTTCGTTTTCTGCAGATTAATTCTAAGACCCAACTTTCTGCTCTCCTTGTCTAACTCCGTAATTATGAGTTACAATTCGTTCCTTGAGTTACTCAGCAATGTAATGTCATCGGCGAAGCGCAGGTTACAAAGGTATTCTCCATTAACTCTTATCCCTAACCGTTCCCATTCTAGGCTTCTGAAAACTTCCTGTAAGCACGCGGTAAATAGCATTGGGGAGATTGTGTCCCCCTGCCTTACACCCTTCTTGATTGGTATTCTGTTGCTTTCTTTATGAAGCAGTATGGTGGCAGTTGATACCCTGTAGATTTCTTTTAGAATGTTTATATATACTTCATCTACGCCCTGATTCCGCAATGTCTGCATGACGGCTGATGTTTCTACTGAATCAAACGCCTTCTCGTAATCTATGAAGGCTATGTATAGTGGTTGGTTATACTCTGAGCATTTCTCTATTACCTGATTGATAGTATGGATGTGGTCAATTGTTCAGTAGCCTGTTCGAAATCTTGTTTGTTCCTTTGGTTGGTTGAATGCTAATGTTTCATTTACTCTGTTAGCAATTACCTTTGTAAATAGCTTGTATAATACAGAGAGCAAGCTGATCGGCCTGTAATTCTTCAAGTCCTTGTCATATCCTTTCTTATGTATTAAGATGATGTTAGCGTTCTTCCAAGACTGTGGTACTCTTCCAGTTTGGAGACACCTCGTAAACAGGGTAGCTAGTTTTTCTAACACAATCTGTCCTCCATCTTTCAGCAGATCTGATGTTACCTGACCCTCACCAGCAGCTTTGCCTCTTTGCATGCTTCTTCTATCATTACTGGTGCGGTGTCATCTGGTTTACTGCTAGTTCTTATAGTATCAAGGTCGTGGTTGTCTCGGCTACTGTACAGATCTCTGTAAAACTCCTCCGCTATTTTAACTATCCTATCCATATTGGTAGTTATTTTGCCTTCTTTGTCCCTTAGTGCATACATCCGACTTTTGCCTATCCCAAGTTTCCTCTTCACTGCTTTGACGCTTCCTCCGTTTTTCAGAGCGTGTTCAATTCTCTCCAGATTATACCTTCTTACATCGCATACCTTACGTCTATTAATCAACTTCGAAATCTCTGCCAGTTCAATTTTGTCTGTTGTACTTGACACTTTCATGATTTGACGCTTCTTAATTAGGTTCTTCATATCTTGGGAAAGCTTGCCAGTGTCCTGTCTAACTACCCTGCCTCCAACTTCCCCTGCACACTCCGTAATGATACTCGTCAGATTATTATTCATTGTTTCTACGCTAAGGTTGGTTTCCTCACTAAAAGCCGAGTACCTGTTCTGTAGTGACACTCTGAATTGATGTACTTTCCCTCCTAGTGCTAGCTCATTGATTGGCTTCTTGCGTATCAGTTTCTGTCGTTCTTCCTTCAAGTCTAGGTGAATTCGAGACCGTACCATTCTATGGTCACTGCATAGTACCTTGCCAACCACTTCCACATCCTGCACGATTCCTGGGTGTGCACTCTTTATAATGTCTATTTCGTTCTTATTTCCGCCATTAGGGCTCCTCTATGTCCACTTGTGGTTTTCTCGTTTTCGGTAGAAGGTATACAAAATTATTAAATTACTGCGTTCTGCGAATTCTACTAGTAGCTCTCCTATGGTGTTTCTAGTACCGATGCCATAATCTCCTACTGCCTGATCCCCAGCCTGCTTCTTCCCTACCTTTCATTAAAGTCGCCCATCCCTATAGTATACTGTGTTTTTATCTTGCTCATTGGCGATTCCACGTCTTCATAGAAGCTTTCAACTGAAGCGTCATCATGGCTGGATGTAGGCGCGTAGGCCTGTACTACCTTCATCTTGTATCTTTTATTCTGTTTATTTACGATACCTACCACCCGTTCATTATTGCTATAATATTCCTCTATGTTACCAGCTATGTTTGTGTGAATTAGGAACCCCACTGCCAGTTCTCTTCTGTCTGCCAAGCCCCGATAGCAAAGGACGTGCCCATTCTGTAGCACCGTATTTGCCTCATCTGTCCTCCTAACCTCACTGAGCCCTATTATGTCCCATTTAACACCCTCTAGCTTCTCGAATAGTACAGCTAGACTTCCCTCACTAGATAATGTTCTAGCGTTAAACCTTGCCAAGTTCAGGTTCCAATGGCGGCCTGTCCGGATCCAGAGATTCTTAGCACCCTCTGCTGCGTTGCAGATCTGACCACCGCCATGATCAGTTGCTTCGCAGCTGCTCGGAACTGAGGGCCGTGAGTTATTTGACGTATGCATATTAGAGGTAGTGGCCAGATACTGCACCAGGGTGGCCAATCCTTCTCTGGTGAGGGTGTGCGTTCCCGGCGTTGGTTACCGGTGAGGCCGCACCCCAGGCCTCTTAATGCTGTTCCATCAACACGCGGATTTTTTTTATCTGGTTGCGAACTGCGCGGCTCCGGGATTTGAACCACGGACCTCTTGCATGCGAGGTGGATGCTCTAACCACTACGCCATCGCCGCACTCCTATATTCATATATTCATATAGTTCCTGTTTATTTTTACTGCGAAATTAATACTTTTGATGGCTTTGTGATATCGACATTGCCATCACGCATCGTATCAAGTCCAAATTGATAACAGCCCCGCAGCCCCCCCCCCCCTTATCGTACGTACTGCCCGTAGGTAAACGCACGCGAGCGTTGACTACGAACTCGGCTGAAGCAAAGGTGAAGCTAGCCGACCCACCCGATATGCGAAGTTTAACATCCAATGTACCACCATATGATTATGAGAGACGCCGTAGTGGCAAGCTCTGAAATTTCGACCACCTGGGGTTCTTTAACGTGCACCCCAATCTGAGCCCACGGGCCTTCAGCATTTTTACCTCCTTTGAAAATGCAGCCGCCCCAGCCGGGAGTCGATCCCACGATGTGTGGGTCAGAAGACGAGTATCTTAGCCACTAGGCCACCGTGGCGGGGCAAGCTGACCTATCTCAGACGCGCGAATGGTGCATGTTACAACATCACCCGCGTGCGAGGCATGTCGTCAATTTCTACTCAAGCAGAGAGAAAACAATCTGCTCATCTTGAAGAATGCGAGGCCACGGCGGAAACTGCCATATAACAAACTGGGAATCAGGCCACCAATCAGAAATTTCAAAATTCATTTTCTTCCTAAAAACAAGAATTGTAATGATAAAATTTGGCATATAAAAAGAAATAATTATTTGATTTTAATTTAGATATAAAGAAGATCATTAATTGGAACAAAACTTCTGATCTTTATTTGTACCACCGTGTGGTGCAAATATCGCCTGAATTAGGACAAAAATTCATTGCTCAGATATTCATACAAAAGGCACTATTGCAATATAAAAACTGCAAACATAACCTCTTTTTGCTGAATTTCTGGACGCGTGTGTGGCCAAAAATTTCCGCTAATAATAATCAGAATGAAATGCCTTGCACAATCACCCTTACATAATATACAAACTAACTTTGGTATTGAAAGAAGGAGCTGTACTTTTAAAGATTTATTTTTTCACAAACAACAGTCATACCACAGTTTAAAAAGTTTGACAAGTACTCACGTGACCACAAGCTTTTTTTCTCTCCGAAATATTTTTGCAGTTCACTGTTTTCAATGCAGTATATCAGCATGAATTTTCTTCGAATACATTTGAGATGGTGGCCAAATTGGTTTGGACATTTCGCGTGGAATGACCCTCTGTTGACGGCACTGGCAGCCAGCAATGCTCCCGGTTGGCAGCTAAAGCAACAGCGCTTCTGTGTATAGAAAACGTAGGATCAAACGAGAAGTGGAAAAGGGCAATACAAGGGTATCAACACCTGCTCCCTGCGTGCACCTCAGAGAATGAAAACGGCAAGGCTCGTGTGCTTCTGCCACACGCTGATAATCTACCAAAAATACAACCAAAGTTCTTAAAATGCGTGAACCTTGTTTACCGAACATTTGCACCTTCTTAATAGAAATTCGGTGTTTTTGTTTATTTTTGCACGTTTAATATTCACTACCTATTTAGGTGGCCGATAGTGAAATTTCTAGTGAACACTAGTGCGGAGATTGAGAGAGAGAGAAAGGAAAGGCCGGGAGGTTAACCAGATATTGTCATCTGGTTTGCTACCCAGCGCTTGGGGCGGGGAAATACGGGCAAGAAAGAGGGGGTAGATAAAAAATGCACGCGCACTCATGTGAAAAAGAAAACACACACAGGAAGGGCGTCCTAACTACAACCGTTCAGTAAGGCTGGTCGATCGCAAAAAGTGTAGTAGCGCTTTCAGGGCCTTCTTCTGTGAAGTTGCATCTTGTCGATATTGTACAATTCTTTGCTCCGACAGAGGTTGATTATCTGGTTTGCTGAGTTCCTTGCGAAGGCATAGTCGTTGTTTACTATACTCTAGGCAGTCACAAAGAATATGTTGAATCGTTTCTTCTTCGTCACAGTGTTCACATGCTGCGGTGTCGGCCATCCCAATGCGGAAAGCGTAGGCGTTGGTAAACGCAACGCCCAACCACAGCCTACATAACAGGGTCTGGTCTGCTCGGCAAAGCCTCGACGGGACTTGAAGACTTAGCGTAGGGTCAAGCGAGTACAGTCGGGCATGCTTGAAGTGTGGCTAATTCCATTGTGATGTGGTTTGCTGGCGAGCAACCTGCGGAGCTTTCGTGCAGCATCTGTCCTAGAAAGTGGTAGTTGTAGTTAATGATCTTCTGTGTGGACTGAGCGGGCAGCTTGATCGGCCCGTTCATTGCCGATGATTCCGCAGTGACTGGGTAACCAATGAAATGTAACTGGCGCCCTTTCTCAGTCAGGTGGTGTATCATCATCATCATCATCATCAGCCTGACTACGTCCACTGCAGGACTAAGGCCTCTCCCATGTTCCGCCAGTTAACCCTGTCCTGTGCTTGCTGCTGCCAATTTATACCCGCAAACTTCTTAATCTCATCTGCCCACCTAACCTTCTGTCTGCCCCTAACCCGCTTCCTTTCTCTGGGAATCCACTCAGTTACTCTTAATGACCAGCGGTTATCCTGTCTACGCGCTGCATGCCCTGCCCATGTCCATTTCTTCTTCTTGATTTCAGCTATGATATCCATAACCCCCGTTTGTTCCCCAATCCACTCTGCTCTCTTCTTGTCTCTTAAGGTTACACCTACCATTTTTCTTTCCATTGCTCGCTGCGTCGTCCTCAATTTAAGCTGAACCCTCTTTGTAAGTCTCCAGGTTTCTGCTCCGTAGCTAAGGTGGTGTATAACCTCTGCTATCTCTAGTACGAGCTGCTCGTGTGGTTCACGGCGTAGGGATAATAGTAGGGACTGCAGTGCCGCCTTCGAGTCGCAGAAAATAGTCCACTTGCGTGTAGGTTGATCAACGACAAATTGCAACGCGGCACGAAGTGCTGCCAATTCTGCTGCCGTTGATGTTGTTGCATGAGATGTCTCGAATTTAATTGTCGTGGCCAACCTTGGTATCACTACTGCTCCTGTAGTTTTGTCTGGCTGAACCAATCCGTCAGTGTATATATGTGTGGAGTCTTGGTACTTCTCATACAAGAGAAGTAGTGTGAGCTGTTTAAGAGCCGGTGACGACGAATTGGCTTTTTCTAGATGCCAGGTATGTTAATAATTATCATATGAAGCGACGCACCATGGTGGAGTCACAGGTCCAGCGGCAGGAGAGAATGAAGTTGGGATCGACTCGCCATGTGCGGTCACTGTTTTGCAATAAGATGTGCATGGTTGGTTCACTGGTAGAGAGGCTAGGTGATGTCGATGAGTTCGAGCAAGGTGTCGTATATGTGTCCTCAGCACTTCAACATCAATGTGGGTCTTGATGAGGTGGTCCCTTGTGATGGCGATAGTTGCCGCTGTTGATGCACTTTGCGGCATGCCTAAACAAATCCGGAGTGCTTGAGCCTGGAAACTTCGAAGCATTCGTATGCTTGTTTTACTTGTGTTGGTTAATGCAGGTAGGCTGTACCGAAGGAATCCAAGGAAAATAATCCTGTATTATCGTAACATAGCAGCCGTGGACATTCCCCAGTTATTTTCAGCGAAGGACTTGAACAAATGACAGATGCCTGTCAATCGCCTTTTCATGTATAATACATGCGGGCTCCATGAGAGGTCTCTGTCAATTATAACACCTAGGTACTTGTATGATCGGATGTGACGTATTCTTTCGCTGTTTATCAGAACGCTGTAGTTCTGCATTGATTTGCGCGTAAATGCTACAAGTGCACATTTCTCAGAGGACATTTTCAGACCAAGTTGACGATGGTAAATAGCAACTTGAGTGGCAGCTCTCTGAATTCGCGCTCGCAGCTGTAGACGTGTAACTGTAGACGTCTAAACGCCGATGTCGTCCGCGTACATTGACAATCTGACAGTACTTGGCAGATGCTCATTGAGAGCTATTAGCGTCAGGCTGAATGGCACAGGACTAAGTATGCCACCCAGGGGAATACCACGGTGGCTGTAATGTAGCGAAGTGTCACCATCCTCGGTTCTCACAAAAAAGGATCGCTCAGAGACATAGCTGCGTAGCCACTGAAACATCCGACCGCCCACTCCTACCTCCTTGAGAGTGGTGAGGACAACTTCACGTGTGACGTTATCGTACGCCCCTTTACCATCAAGAAATAAAGAAGCGCAGCGACGCTTACGGCATTTTTTGTGTTGCACTTAGCTGACCAGGTCTATGACGCTATCAATTGATGACCGGCCACGGCGAAAACCCTTCATAGCGTCCGGGTAGATGTTGTGATCTTCCAGGAACCATTCTAGCCGTCCTAGTACAATCCTCTCAATTACTTTGCCCAAGCATTTAGCCAGTGCAATCAGGCGGTACGATGTGAGCACTAATGGTGACTTACCAGGCTTCAGTAATGGCACCAAATGGCTGGTCTTCCAGTTAACTGGGAGGGTGCCTTCTCGCCACGAATCATTGTATATCTCGAGGAGGGCACTCCTCGCACACTCATCAAGGTGACACAGTGTTCTGTATGATATTCCATCAGGCCGGGTGCTGATGTCCGTCTATACAAAGCCAGTGCTGCCTTAAGCTCATGAATAGAAACAAATTGGTCCATGTGGTGATCGCGTGATGTCGTGCCAGCACGTGAGAACGTGGAGATGTTGGAATCTGCGAGCTGGCCAGATAATTCGGCACAGAACTCTTCTGCCACGTCGATCTCCGATCTCTGTTGAGATAGGGCTAGAGCCTTGAATCGCGACCGCTGAATGGGAGCTGTCCCCCTCTTACTGTCCTCCACAAGTGTGATAAAGGCTTGCGGGGATCTAACGACGCGCAGAAGGCTGCCCAACGTTGTGACTCTAGCTTGTCTATGCGGCGTTGCATCTTCTTCTGGAAACCTCTAGCGATTTGTAGATCGTCGATTGCTTTCGCGAATCGGTACCTTCGTTTCTCACGCCGTCGGAGAGCCCTAAATCGTTCTAATTCCACATCAAATTCGGTTACTCTCAAAAGGCATGTGAGATGCACACCGTGTCTTGCACTGTGGACTTGATCACCTCTTCTAAGTCAAGTGAGGTGTTCTCTTGACAGCGTTTTTCCATGAGAGATTCAAACTTGGTCCAGTCCACTCTTTGGATAGTTTGGCGTACCCTGCAAGGTGATAATCCTCTGATATTGACTTATGTGGGAATGTGGTCGCTCCCATGTGTTTCTATGTCCGCAAACCATTCGGCACATTTGACGAGACTTCGAGAAACAAAAGCCAAGTCAAGGTAGCTGCTGTATCCAGGGCCACGTAAAGATGTTGGGCTGTCATCATTTAACAAGCACAGTTCGTTGTCTGAAGCAAACGTTATCAGACTTCTACCCTTTTCGCTGATCTTCGGGCTCTCCCATAGCGTATGGGGGGCGTTAAAGTTCCCGATGATGACCCATGGGCCAGGAGTGGATGATAGGGTGTGTCCTTGTCTTGTGTGGTCAAAAGTACTTGATGGCGACAGGTATGCACTGACAACAGTGATAGTAAGACCTTTTTCTTCACTGTTAAGCATATATAGTGGTTATCGTTGTCAGGTGGTACAGACCGAAAAATGCAAGTCAGGTCACGGCGAATAAACAGCAGGACCTTGCTGTTTCTACTATAACAAGCCGACATAAATGATTCGTATTCGGAGAGTCTGATAGCGCACGATAAATTTGGCTCGCAGATGACGATGATGGGAAACATATAGGTGAAAACGAACCAACGGAAATCTGCAATGCGTGATGTCAGTCCCCGTGCATTCCACTGAAAAATGTTTGCTTTTTTGACCTCTTCCCTAAAAGACAGTGGCTGCTGGGCCATTACCTACTCAAGAGCTGCCAGTACTGAACTCAGAGCGTCCAGTACTTGAAGTGCACTTCTGGCTGACGTTGTGCGCATGTTGTTAATTAATGCCGTGCGAATGCATTAATTATGGGTCGTAGAAGAGCAATCACTTGCATATCCAAGTTCCGCTGCTCCTCTGTTGTCGCAGCTTGCACTGATGAAGGCGGCTTCTGATGCGGTTCTTCCACAAGTCACGTGTGCGTAAGTGGAGGCCTCTATTCAGTCAAGAGAGGTCTACTTGTTTTTTATCTTCCATCGCCCGTGTTCGCCGCGGTGTACCCTGCAGTGGGCGCCGTTCCCAGATGCGTTGACTTACTTCTTGCAGTAGACGGTGTTCTTCGCGAAGACCTTCGACGGTGACGTTGTCGTCTTCGCCGGACTTTTTCCACGGCCTTTTTGTGGGTAGAGCTGTCTCGCACCATTTGTCTAAGAATGGTAAACTCTTTCTTTATGCGTGGACAGTCTTTGGAAGATGCACTGTAGGCACCTTAACAATTAGGGCACTTTAGTATGGTTGCGCTGCATTTGTCCTCGGAGTGTGGTCCTGAGCATCGTGGGCAAACTTCGGAGTTCCTGTATGCACCCTGCACATGGCCGATCTTCTCGCACTTATGACATTGCATAGGTTTTGGAAAAAATGGTCGGACCTGGTGACGAAAACGGCCAACCTTCACATGGGAGGGGAAGCAGTCCCCTTTGAACGTAATTCTCACACAATACGTGGAGTTTCTCACAATGATAGTGGGGTGGTACGCGAACATTTATAGTTTTCTTTTTTCTGTGCGAAGATTATACGCCACAATACCTTTTTTGGCACAAACACTCAGCAGCCACCACTTGCTTTAACTGACAATGCGGCACGGCAGCATTGTTGTAAGCGCATTATTTGCCAAAGAAAGCCTCTAAACCTTGATGATGCCGTCTCATTATCATCACCGATATGTCATTGAAACCAATATTGTCTAATGGTGGGTTCCACACGTTGTTATAAGCTTGTAGGTATTCTTATTTATTGCGATTTCTCTGATAGTGTGAATGTTCGTATGTTCATGTGTTCAATCAGCCAGCATTTCATGGCTGTGACACCGCGCATACAACAGCAAATAAAAAACCAAGTGCGTTAAAATTAACCGGTCTCGTACACTATTTTTTTATTTCTTGGTAAGGAAGATTTCTTTCAGTTTTATTGTTCTATCAATCAAAAAACAGTCTAAATTGTTGGCGAAAAAATTAGGGTATACATGCTTTGCCCAACTGAATTCGAAAGTTCACCTGGTAAGTCAAACAGCGCGTACGTATAGTTTTACAGTGTACTTATTGATGTTTTTACATGCGAAATTTGACCAAAACAACCTCTCCGTTTCTACGGTCTGTTCTTTTCTCAAGTACACAGGTTACTGTAGTGCATTGGAGTGTGTGGCGAACATAACGAGCTTATACCGCAAGCTCATAGCACGATTTCAATATAATTTCAACGAGAAACTCCACAGAGCGCGGGCTCACTTGCGACACAGGAGCACCGCGGCTTCTAGAAAATGCGTCATGAACCACTGCATGAACTCAGCCCGAGTATAGTGAACTATACCCCGGAGGGCCGGCTCGCTTGCTCCGACGTGATTACGTGATGTATGTCCGCGGCGCATGCGCGGCGCTCGCCAGGCAGCCAGCCAACATGGATGCTTGTTACAACAAAAATGTCGCAGTCATGGACTCGTTTGAAAAGACCGCGTTGAGCGGTGATTCGCAACACCAAGGCACATATTCGTTGTCGTGTTCTGATGGGCTAATCTGTGGTTGCGTGAAGTCGGATAATATGTCACCAGAAAGTTATGCGAGGGGTAGTTAACTTCACTGCTTCGAGTCACCATCGCGTCGAAGCTTTCCCACCAAGCATACCTGCGAACAAGTTTTGTAGATTTCGCTATAAGGTAAGTCTTATCTTGCCGCTCTCGTGAATTTTCTCCGCCTTCTGCCTATTAGACTGCCGACAAATTGTCTTGAATGTTTGCACTGCTTTGAAGTTGCGCGGATGCTTACTCAAAAGTGTTTTTTTTTCTTGTTTTTCTTTTTTCTTGCGCGTGGCTACGGCGTATTCACACGTATTCGCGTATGCTGTGCAGCGGTGGCGTGCGCCGCTGACCGTGAATATGAAATTGGTCAGCAAACGTTTAGTGGTGGTGGATTGGCAGCTGCTGTCGCGTGTCGTGTTACAGTACGTGTAGCGTTATAGTTGGCGAAAATTTCCCTACGTTCCTGGTGACTGGCCGACAAAACTGCGCATCCTTTTCGTTGCAGTTGCGTTATCGGACGACACAACCAAGGTTCCGTTGGCGCAGTGCGTGTAAGTAAACAAGCCACTTTAATTAGCAGGAGTGTGAAAGCTGTGCTGTGGTTAGATTGCAATAATTCACTTTTGAATATTAGCGCTGGATATTTTGCCGGCAGCCGTTATTTTACTGTTTGCAGGCCTTGTGCTGGCAGTAGTTGCTCACATTGTGTACGGTCCAGCTTGTTGTCCTTTCGGCTCTCGCTTTTTGCGCAGTGTCCGTTAGTGATTCTCTGGAGTAAGCTGAGCGCTAGTGACATATATGTGGCGCTTCGCAGCTGTCGCTCTTTGGCTATCAGAAAAAAAAAATGTACCAGAAAAAAGGAACAAAACGGAAAAACCGTACAAAAGATATCGCGTGATTTGAGCTAACATTATATAAATTTTCAAGTCCGAGGTATGCACAGTGCGTTAGCACAGTGTGCCTCCAAGCCCATGGGAAGAAAGAGACAAAAAAGCTGCATTCAGTGGAATGGTTGGGAGAGGGCCGACACATTTATTCCGAGCAGTAAAGTCTCCGTTGGCGTGGTTATATCCGCTTAAGTGGATGTCTGCACCTCACTTGCGAAAGTCTTCGAAAGATAGCAGCTCGCTCGGTTTCCGAAAGGAGTGATTCTAACTTAATTTAGCCGCTGCCGCCTTCACCAGCAGCTGAATTGAAGACTGGGAAAGTCTCTGAAATATGCTGTTCTCATTGTTCTGATTGTTTGCAGTCATATCGCTGGCACTACTTAGCATATTGAAGTTTGACTGTTGCTGGTAAACTTATTGTAATACTGTTTTGAAAATATATTGTCTCTACCTCAATACCCGGCATCATAGAAATGATGACATGCAGAAATATAATAACTGTGATGAGCACTGATGACTAAGAGCAGAGGAATCGGGGCTCTGGGTGCGATGAGTTAGCTGGAAGAAGCAGAGGAAGACGAAAGGCAGAATAAGAACAGCTGGCCCAGGATCGGGTGTTGTCTCTTGTTCTCTGTCTCGCTCATCACAATGGCGCAGCCGAGAGAAGAAGGCTTACGTCCCGGCTCCATCAACCAGTACAGCTGCGATAAGCGCCCCTTGAGGATGGCGTCAAGGCCTCCTTGGCAGCTGTTTACCTGCCGCCACTGCCACCACCATTCGGGGACGGCGTCATGGCCTCCTCGGCGGCTGCAGTACACGTTACCGGTACCGTTTCACAAGGGACGCCGTCCACGCGTCCTTGGCTATGGATTCTGCCATCAGCGCAAGTCGACAAGTTAGCCCTCTGCGGGAAGCCACCGGTACGTGTCTTCGTGGTTCGTAGGCAGTGCGGGCTTCTCCATCAAGGAACGCCGTTCACGCTTCCTTAGCGATGGGGTCCCACCCGCCGCTTAAGCCACCCTTCAGACCACCTGTGGACGGCGTCCAGGCCTCCCCTGTGGTTCTAGGACATGACCTGATTGAAACCCTGCCACCGTTTCACGGCAGGGATCCACACCGGCTCCTGTCCCTTGGGAGTGCCACTCACGTTTCCCATGGCCTACATTCCCATTGCGGTACTGTTTCAACAAACGAGCCGCCACGGAACGCCGTCCAGGCTTCCCTGCTCGTCGACCTCACTGGGGTGAGTGCCGCAATTGCTACTTACTCAACAAGCACGACCACTGACTCTTCAGGCTTAACGCCCGACAGCACCGCGGACCTGCGGCGTACCATCGCGCTACTCCGCGTCGAGACTAGTGAACTGACAGCGTTGATCGCCGAGCGAGCTCCTACAATGTTTCCAGCATTGTGGGACATTAACGCAGTGATGGATGTAGCTGCCTCATACGACCTTGAGGCCAGCACACCGGAGCAACGCAGGGCGCTTCGGTCTTCTCTGATCCAGCTCTCACACCAGCTCGGCTGCGTCGCGTCGGTGATCTCTGCGTTGCCACCTTCCACCTCACAATCACCAGCCGTCTGCGAACTACCGGAATACCACGGGGTCCGGGACGACGCCGACAGCTGGGTGGCAACCGTCAACGCGATAGCTATGCGCGATGCCTGGACAGAAAATCAAAAATGGACCGTGGCTGTAGACCGTCTTCGGGAAGGTGCAGTGTCGTGGCACCGGTATGAAGGCTTCAAGCAGCAGTCTTGGGTGGAGTGGAGCTCCAAGCTCATAGCTGCCTTCGGCCGGACGCTCTCCGATCTCCCTTCCGCCACCCAGTTCAACCTGACGACTACCGAGGATAAGGCGCAGGAGGGTTTCCGCCTCCCGGTTGCAGTCAGGCGTTGCAGTTCACTTGACCTTTCGGACTCTGTGCCGTCGTCCAATTCAAGTTCAGCTCAGCCAAAGACCACTATCGAAGACGGGCCACGCGAAGGACGTCACTCAAACGACATACCCACACTGAACCACCTCGAATGTGCAGCTGTACCCTGCATAAGCTTTGATGACCTCTTGGCTGAACGCCCCGCAGGGTACACTGAAACAGGCTCCAGGGCAGGCGTTGCTCTTTTTATGCCAGGTTCCACACCGGGACCCATCTCACGAACTTCCGTGCCAGCAACCAATGCCATTTCCAAGACCGAGCTGTGGGAGACAACCGTGGATAGCAAGGAGACAATCTTGGACCAGTGTGTACCACATCTGCAGTCATTGGCCGAGCGTGTGAGCTACATCAATGTGTTCCAGGCAGAGAGAGCCAGCATCGGCCTTTCTGGCAACATGATGTACGATCTTGCCGACGACGACAAGCACGCCATTCTGACTCCCAACGTGCAACCTGAAAGTCGCGCAGACCCCCATGAAGTCGTCACCATAAAAATCGCCCCTGATTGTTCAGGCCATGACCAGCTCGGTCAAAACAAGAGCGATAACAGCAAGGAAGCTGCGGGCACGTCGCATCAAGATTGTGTCCAGTGGCCTGTGAGCGCTCACACTCACCCTCTGTTGCGCAAGCATTTTCCGAGTGGCATTCGAATGCGCAAATAAACCACACCACCCCACTCTGACGACATAAATGCCTACTCGGCATGCAACGACTGCTCCAACACACCCACTGTCGCCCACCAAATCTCTACACCATGTTACAGCGTCGTAAAAGCAGACCACCGAGGTACAACCAGTTTTATACCCCCGAATCTTCATAGACCAAGGTGCGAGCGAATGCCAATGTCCAACGTCAACAACGACACTGTGGCAGATCAAAGCAATAGATACAGCCTCAGCGTGCCAAGTCACAGCCTAGACGGGTTTGACCCAGGCGATGAAGTCAATGCCACCTGCCAGAACTGTTTTCACCAAGTCTTCCGAACACGTCGAACATTGGACGAGATCAACCGCAGCGACAGAACTTATTCCGCCCGTCAGAAAACGCACTGGAAGCGTTGCAGCATGGCCGATGTTATAGACCGCAGCAACACAAAGTCGTAACCCAGAGTCGCTCTCGGCCAAAGTTTACGCCAAACCTCAGCAAATCTCGGTGTCTTAACCGACATTTCGAACGACCACGGCGACACATTCAATGTCGGCCACTGGATTTTGCTTCAAAATATTTTGACACGAAGTTCAAGCGTGGAAGAGTCCGACCACCATGATGCAGCCAACCGCGCCCACCTGAAGCACTGTCGGCAGCTCCACGCACTCGCAGTCATGGCCGATTGTGATAAGCACTGGTGACTAAGAGCAGCGGAATCGGGGCTCTGGGTGCGAGAAGCTAGCTGGAAGAAGCAGAGGAAGACGAAAAGCAGAATAAGAACAGCTGGCCCAGGATCGGGTGTTGTCTCTTGTTCTCTGTCTCGCTCATCACATAACATAAATCAAACATGAAACTGAAATATGCTATAAATTTCTAATTCAAATGCTTAGGTGCTTACCATAGGTCGAATGCCATCGATAAATAGCTTCATTTGGTGATGTGACTTCGACCTGAAGCCAGTGGTGCTTGTTAAAATGTAAACTTAATCTTGGCCTGATTAGTTTAATGTCTGTGCTACTTCAAGAAATTTTAGAAGCACCAGCAGAACTGTGCAAGTGAGTGCAATTTGTTGTCGTTTCACAATCGCTTAATAATATGCAAATTTTAATGAAATTGAGCACTTGCATACTTTTTTTATAAATGGCAGAAAATGTATACGTTAAAATCTGAAGCGAGTGTCTCCGCCTTTTTTGTAGGATTTCAAATATGTGGCCGCTTGTCTCCTCTATCTATTTTCACTGTCTCATACTGTTTATGTACCGAGCGAAAACGAAAACAGTTAATCTATGTGTTTGTAGCTTGCGAAGAACAAGGATCACTTACCCCTCTCTCTCTATCTGCAAAGGACGAAATCCTGCTGACATGCCTGGTTTGTTTTTCGTTAAATGTCTCAGTTTTTCGCTGCATACTGCAGGTTGAAAACAGAAGTGACCCGATAGACTTTCCAGGGCTGATTACACAATCCAGAAGTTGTGTGAACGAAGCAACCCATATGAGGTGCTTATTCAGGCAGCATAAAGAAGCATCTCTGGTTAACTCAAAGATAATGTTCAAAGTTCCATTTAATGAAGAAGAGTGTTGTTTTGAGCCAGTCAATTCGAAGTGAAACGGTCAGTCCAAAATAAATTAGGGTATATGGAGTAACATCAGGATATAAGCTAGCTACCAAATTATTTTGTGCAATGTTTCATTATTTTTATATTGGTATAATAAGTGCATGCTTTATAACTGCTTCCTCCCACCTTGAAGCTCTGTTGCCGCTACACTGGGTCATGAGCGAAAACAAGTAAAAATCAGGCCAGGGAAAGCAATAAGGTGTTCCATGACAGAAGAGAGTGTTGCTGTCGTTCAGTGTATAGCTGAAAAATTTTTTTAGGAAAATGCACCCATATAGATTTATTTTGGGTGTTTGCAGAACATAACTTTGTTGTACTACTTTATATTGTAGGAAGCACCTCCCAAGCGCAGTGCTACCAAGACATGAGCTGCAAGTTCTTTTCAACGAACAAGTCTGATGCCAGGAAGCCGCGGGCCCGCTACTTCTGCCCTACACAGACAGTTCAGCGACCAAAGTTAACTTTTTGCGAAGATGGGAGACATTCGTATGTTGCAGAGTGAGCATGTTTCTTGTCAGTTTTTATAGCTTATAGGGAATAGGGATATGTCTGCAAATGCACGTTTCTGCACATTGTGTTTTACATTCTCAAAGAGCCATTAGGCAGGTTTTGAACTTTCTTTTTGAGCACTTCCCAGGCCATCTTGCTAATTCATACAGAATGCTGAAGCAATCGCATTGTATGAATATCAAAGATGCTTCATTTTCTAAAAACAACTACTGTGACTCCCTTCATTGCCTGACCAGTACTTTTTGCAAGGAAAGTGATTTATTGTTGCCCATGAGCAGCATTACGTTGCGCTGACTGTCAATTTGTTCTCTCTGCATTATGAAATAGTGTTCTGGCCCTCAAATGATGCTCCAGAGATTGTCTGGTCGTCATGCATGCTGCATGCTTGTTTATTCCACCAATGCCTTGCACAGTGCTTCCTCACCATGCCGCTCTGGCACAGCGACACATCAACGAACTATTGCTTCGTTCGGCTGCAATGGCTGCAATGGCTGCAATCAATGGCTGCAAGCTGATCGCACAATCATTGACGTCATGTTTTGTTGTCATGTGACTGTAGTTATGATAACATATGCTTACCCCTCTTCACAATGAGAACAATAGAGAAGTCGAGTGAGCTACTGAGAACAGCTGGAATGTGTGTTTTATTGTCTGTGACCTCATTATTGCACCACTTGAACGTAAAAATGTTTGTGACAATCTGCTCACATTCTACAACTTTGCAATTATGACAAATTTTAAACGTAAGGTTCTCTAGTAGCTTTTCAAATTTCAATTATGATTGGTTAATTTATGACCTCCATGGATTCGTTCATTTATATTTTTTCAATGCACATCTGTTAAATGGTCTTCAGATTCTGTGACTATTTATATATTTATTATACAAAGCGTTCGGTATGTTCATTATGTGCTATCAACAGCAAGACCTTTAGGGACGCGAAATGGTTGATGAAGGGAATTTCCGCTTTGTCTGGGAATATAATTTCAAAAGAATTGCTCCTTACTGCACTTGAAATTCTGACCTACTCAGTCGCCAGCTTGATCACATGCATGAAGTACTGAAGTAGGAGAAATTCGCATTTGTTCTGGACGCTACATCCTGCAAGCTCTTTCTGCTAATAGCACTTTCAATGAGATTTCATGGCACTAGAACCACGTTATTTTCCCCTCTTTGCAGACACATAGCTGGGAGCTTGTTGCTTTGCTGCTTCGTTTAACTTATAGCGATCTGAAACGCGGTTCCGAAAACACAGCGTGGTTTATTCTTTCATCTCCGCCATTGTTCCAACTACATCTTCTTTTCTCCTCAGCAGACTACCCACAACTAGCTTATGTCCCAAGTGTGTCGTGCCAGAAGAAGAATAAAAGTATGCCGCAGATAGCCCCCCCCCCCCCCCCGGCAGACAAGTGGCCGTGGGCACTTGAAGAAAAAATAAATGCTCAGACGGAGCTTGTCAGAATGGGTGCGGCTTGATCCTTTCAATGCAGACTATGTCTTCATGCCCATTACGCAGGATTGTAAAATGATGTTCAGAACGTTTGATGACTGGGAAAGGACCGTCATAGCGAGGCTGAAGAGCACGGTGAGATGCATCGACACGAGCAAAAACGTGTGAAGATGTCTGTATATTTTCCGGCAGAAAAACGTCGTTCTTAGTGTGAGCTGAAGTTGGTGATGGGCGCAAGTTTTGCATGAAGATCCGCAGACACTGGACAAAAGAAGATGGATCCGAAACACTCTGCGTAGTAACGGGGCTGACGAGTTCACCAGGCAAACGGAGTGTGCAGCCATAAACCTTCTCGGCTACAGAGCAGGCAAGTTCTGGCCGAAGTGTTGAACGCAGGCTGAGAATCACGATGGGGAGGTGTGATACCCAATCTTCGGCATGAGGCTGCGAGGCGAGTGCTGTGTTTAGATGACGGTAGAGTCTCTCCACTAAGCCATTTTATGCTGGATGATACGCATTAGTGCGAATACGCGCACTACCCACTAGAGATGTGATAGAGGTGAAAAGCGCTGACTCAAACTGTCCGCCTCGATTAGTAGTCACCGTTTATGGTACACCGAAACGGCTAATCCAGGTAGCAAGAAAGGTACGAGCAACTGTTTCTGCCATGATGTCAGGCATTGGAGCTGCTTGAGGCCACCTAGTGTACCTGTCAATACACGTAAGCAAATACGTATTTCCCCGACTTGGAGGTAATGGCCCGACAATGTCCAACTGAATGGTGTCGAAACGTGCATGAGGGAAAGGGAATTTAGTTAGCCCATAGAGGCTTGGTGTGCCGTTGCACCTTGATACGCTGACATGCTCTGCAAGTGCGAACCCAGTCATGATGGTTAGCACTTATGTGCGGCCAGACATAGCGTTCAGTGACCAGATGTTACGTAGCTTTTACGTCTGGATGGCAGATGGAGGGGAGGGTGTCAAAAACAGCACGACAAAGATGTGAAAGAACATAGATACGAGTGCGGTTATGTGAAGCATCGCACCAGAGCGTAACGTCGTCGTCGGGAAAGTTGACTTGATCCAGTCGGAGGGAAGTTGAGGATCGGAGTCGTGGAAGGTCATCATCTAATGCCTGTGCCTCCGCGATCGAGGACAATGAAACGTCGGCGGTGCCTGTCATGGCATTGATGGTAATACGACTGAGAGCATCAACTGCACTGTTAAAGCTTCCTTTTACATAACGTATGTCCGTGGTGAATTCGGCAATGAAAGCAAGGTATTGAATTTCTCTAGGAGTGTGCGTGGCACTGCAGGAACGTCAAGCCGAAACAAGAGGCTTGTGGTCGGTAAGAATGACAAATTGTCGCCCTTCAAGGAAGTACCTGAAATGCTTCATCGCAAGGTAGGCCGCGAGAAGCTCCCGTCCGAAAGTACTATATCGGCACTCAGTGTCGCGTAACTTGCGGGAAAAGAAGGAAATTGGAGCCCATGCACCATTCATCTATTGATGAAGAGCAGCCCCAACTGCTTCTGAGGAAGCGTCCACCATGAGGCTAGTGGGAGCAGTTGGTGAAGGGTCGTGCAGAAGGGTGGCCTGGGCAAGCTTGTCTTAATGGCAGCAAAAGCTTGATCCGTGACTGTGTCCCAGGGAAGTGTGGCTGACTCGGCTTGCGAAGTCGAGAGTAGTGCTTCCAGAGGCTGCAGCAGTGTAGAGCATGTAGGGATAAAGCGGCGATAAAAATTGACGAGTCCGAGAAAACGTCGTAGACTGCGTATGGACGTGGGAGGTGGGTACTCGAGAATAGCTTGAACCTTGTCAGGTAGAGGAGTGATGCCATCTCTAGTGATCTGATGTCCGAGGAATGCTATCTCCAAGACTCCAAACTGACACTTTTCCACATTGATGACAAGGTCCTAATCACGCAGTCGAGTGAAAAGCTGACGTAGATGTGCCTTGTGCGTTTCAGCGTCCTTGCTGGCAACGAGAAGATCGTCGATGTAGGCCAAACAAAATGGCAAGCCTCTTGTGACTTCGTCTATAACACGCTGAAATGTCTGATCTGCGTTTCTCAAACCGAAAGGCATTCGTAAATACTCATAGAGCCCAAATAGGTTAATTATTGCAGTTTTGGGAATGTCAGAAGGCCCCAACGGAGATCTGGTAATACGCTTTCGCAGGATAAATCTTCGAGTATACAGTTGTGCCGGTTAAAAAGGCAGTACAGTCCTGAATATTGGGTAACGGCTATCGATCTGGAACGGTGACTGCATTGAGAGCTTGATAATCACCACAGGGCCGCCAGTCTTTGTTCTTCTTGGGAACCATGTGTAGCGCCGACGACCACAAGCTTGATGACGGACGAATGATTTGCAACTATAACATATGCTCAAACTCGTTGCGAGCAATTCGAAGTTTATCAGGGCCAAGTCGGCGAGGGCGGCAGTGAACCGGTGGGCCTGTGGTAACAATGAAGTGGGTCACAGTGTGCTTTGGGGTCTTATTCATGGGAGACTGCGTTTTAATCTCCGGAAACTCGTTGAGCAGAGCTGTATATGGTGACGTGGGCGGTTTTACGAAAGTGGGGTTTAGGGCCGTTGCGCGTGATAGAAAACCATTGACCGATAAGCCGGTATAGCTATCCACCAAGCGACAGTGGTTTATATCCACGAGCAGATGAAAATGCCTTAAGGAATTGGCGCCTGAGATTGCGTAGCGTGCGTCTGCTATCCAAAATAACCACTGCAGTTTCCTCTTAAGACCGAGATCAAGGGTCAGAGACTTCTGTCCGTAAGTTGCGATGACCGAAGAATTGATCGCTTGTAAAGTAGTCGACTTCTCGTGAAGACGCCGGTCAGTTTTGGACGCTGGAATTATGATGACTTCTGCTCCAGTGTCCACCAGCAAGCGCAGACCTGTGGTTCAGTCGGTGATGTGGAAGAGGCGGCTTGAAGCTTGGCCTTGATCACCCGCCGCTGTTTTTGACGATCGGCAGGAGCGTTTCCCATGCGCCATGATCAAGGTGGCACGCTTCTGCGTGCCACGGCACGAAAACAGCGGTGATAATAGCATGTGTTCTGCGGTGAAAAGCAGTGCTCGGGCTCGTGGAGGGGCCGTTGCGAAGCAACCGACGTGAGAGATGGTCGATGTGGACGAGGCTGGTCATTTAAGTTGCGAATGCTCAGCAATTGCAGACGCAAGTTGGCGACTTCAGCTGCGAGATCTTTTACCGTTTCTCGAAGGGAATCTGCTTCGGAAATCGAAGAGGTGTGGGCAGCGTTTATGACTGCCGGAGCAACGTCCATCATGTCATCGGCGATTTCTGCCAGCTCCGACAGCGGCTTATCCTGAGCTGGGACAAGAGCCATTCGCATGGTAGGTGGAAGACGCTGTAGAAACAACTCACGTAGTATGGATGTTTCCGAGCCCTCCGCCTGGTCCCCAAGCAGGTGCTGCAGGTGACGTAGAAAATCTGTGGGACGGTGGTCCCCGAGCTCTTCATTGCACAGAAGTTGCAGATTGCGCCAATGCTTAGGCGTAACGAGTTGGTGAAGAAGAGCTTGTTCAACTGTCGTATATGGAATGTCACCAGGTGGGTCCACGAGGATGTCGCGTATTTTGGCCATTGCCTGTGGCGTCAACGCTTCAACGAGGAGCTCATGCTTGTGAACTTTTGACGTGATGCGATGAATGCGGAACTTGTTCTCGACTTGAATGAACCATAAGGAGGGATCGGCAAGCCACAGCTGTGGTAGCGTCATGGTAGCAGTACCTCGCCCCGCCGTGGTGGTCTAGTGGCTAAGGTACTCGGCTGCTGACCCGCAGGTCGCGGGTTCGATTCCCGGCTGCGGCGGCTGCATTTACGATGGAGGCAGAAATGTTGTAGGCCCGTGTGCTCAGATTTGGGCGCACGTTAAAGAACCCCAGGTGGTCAAAATTTCCGGAGCCCTCCACTACGGCGTCTCTCATAATCATATGGTGGTTTTGGGACGTTAAACCCCATAAATCAATCAATCAATCAATGGTAGCAGTACCTCCAACAACACCCGAAGAGGGTACTTGGCCGGGTGCAGTGGCAGTGGTACCAGGGCTGAGGCTTTCGAGATGCTCACGCTGCTCCATAGAAGGTCGCGTTCGTAGTCCGGGTCACCAAAAAATATAGCACTCTGAAACACGGTTCCGAAAACACAGCGCGGTTTATTAATGCACCTCCGCCATTGTTCCAACTACTTCTTTTCTCCTCAGCAGACTACCCACTACTCATTTATGTCCCAAGTGTGTTGTGCCAGAAGAAAAAAAGTATGCCACAACATAATACCCATTCAATCAGTGCATTTAAAACAGTGTTTTGAGCGTATTCACATCATAAAGTGATTATTATTGTACTGGTCGTGTAGTTTTTTTGTCTTTTGCATTAATTTTTGATAACCTAACTGTTGCTTTCAGAGCAATCTGTACATGAAAATATTGACTCTGCTAAGCTTTAGTTCAGAAAGACAAGCTGAACATTGCCCGAGGTGCATGGCCTGCACCACAGCATTATGGGTTACGAAAAGTAGAATCTAAGTCCGATGATGTGTGGCTTCTTGCTAGTTGCTTGTCTTGCTTCTACTTGGATCTCTTTTCATGATACTAAAATTTAACCTACTCTGCTTAGACCTATGCTATGAAGTGAACAACCACCGTACTGAGTGGATATGACGTTTAGTGCAGCAGCTGCACTGTCGAAGGAGGCGGAAATGCTAGAGACTCAAATGTTTATGAACTAACATTCACATTGACAACCCCATTACAATTGTTACATCAAGTAACAAAAGTGGTAATTCTATATTGTATTCATATTGCAAATAACAGAAGTGAGCTGCTTGGTGGGTTGATAGTCATGTTAAAAAGGAAGGGCATGCAAACATAGACTCCAGGATGTAGTCAAGGCAGCACAAACACCAACTGAAAAAGTAGATATTTAGGTAGGCATGAAACAAGGCAGGTGGAGATATCGATCAATACGGCAGGTGTGTTGGGCTAGGTGAGAGATAACTGCTAAGCCATTTCGCTTCTCTCTTGAGTGAGTTTATCAATGGTTGGCTCACACGCGCACTAACAAATATGGATAGGTCAGGCCTCAACCATAAGATGCAATTTTTCATTGCTGTGCTTGCACAAAAGTGCACTATTTCAATTTTGGCATGCATTTATGTTCTTCATATTATAAATATAGGTTTACTTACTTATGAGCCTCTGGTTAGCTGTCTTTTATGCGTTGTTAGTCTGCCTTCTCATTGTCAGTTGGCGTTTGAAGTATTCTGACTCACTTGTGGTCATGTTTGCATGCCCAGTCTTTTCAACATGTATGTATATAATGCGTGAGAAAAATAAGTTATCGAGTGAGTTATTTAGAAGTTAAATTTATGTCTAGTGAAAAATGTAGTCGTTGGTGTTTCCTTCTGTAATACTTCTTGCTTGGCGATGGCTGGGCGTCATGTTGGAGCCCGCTAATGCGGTATGAGATATAACGACATAAAGAAGCAACAGTTAGGATGCCTATAGACTGCTACCTCATGGGGCCAAGAAAGTTAAGTTGGGTTACGTGGGCCATGCTAGAAAAACTGAAATTCTTTCAGATGTTTTTGTTTTCCTAACAAATATTCTACATAAACTGGCCCAAAGGCACACGGAAGGCAGAACAGATGAACACATGGAAGCCATCGGGCTGCCTCAGAAGCTGTGAATGAGCATTAACCTGTAAGTATTTTCTTGGTCATAGTCATGTCATGTTCGTCTGTGAAGTATTTTTGAAAAAATATACTTTCCTAGTGCGCAGAGAACGTTTCAAAAGGAAAAAAGAGCGGAGAGGTAGGACAGAGCACACACGTACAACCATTTTTATTGCACAGATGGCGGGAATACATATACAGTTAAAAGGACGAGAAGATTCTTCACCATTTGCGATATTTTCTATAACTGGTGCTATAATGTCTCAATGCGGGAAGAATTTGTTCTAGCACTAATTTTGAAAATTTTTTCTAATATAATGGCCTTTCAAACTTCGCACAGAAAAATTACGCTATTGGAGAAAAATAACTGGCACATTATTTACATTTTATCCTTTTACCACAGTTCTTGTTTTCTTGTCAGAGAACTTTGATGGCTATGGTGTTGAAATAGTTTTTGTTTCAATTTATGCTGTTTTAGGTCATTAGAAAACATGGCAAAATGTAGTGTTTTAGTATACTTCAAACAAGACTGATCCTTTTATTTGGAACAAATGCGCAACATGGTTCTTTTAAGTGCATTTACAAAGAAAAACTACTCAGACTAAAAATTGAAAATGCCTTTTTAACTGACCCTTTTTGTTGTGGGTTCTTATCAACATTGTAGCACACCAAGTGAAAATATTACCTACACACCGTGGCATAGTTTCCTTTTGTGATAATTCATACAGAGGTTTTTAGTGTATAGTGAGCTTCTAGCAAAACATAATTTTTTTCAAATTTCAGTTTCACTATTTGTCTTGTATTTTCTTGCTTGCTTAGTGTGATCGTTTTACCTGTGTGCATATAGTGTTCTTCATTTTTATCTGTGTACATGTTTGCGCCTTTTTAGAAAACTATGTAGAAGTGGTGCCCTGCTTAAATCTCATATAAAAGACATGATTTGCTGTCCAGAGCATGCCTTCTATAAAGGGGTTTAACTGTACTCCCTGGATCTCAGTTTATGACTGCATAGTGTAAGGCAAGATGACCTCGCTTCAAAATGTAAATCACTGCTGTCATCATATGCTTCCCTCTTAATTCTGTTCTTATTCTTTCGACATTTACTCAGAGCTGTTCTTTTTTATTATTTGCTATCAAATATTCTGCATCTCTTCGCAATAGGGCCAAATGCTTTTTGTGCACAAGGTTCGATGCCTCCTCTGAGCAGCACAAAGTTTTGTTATGGCTATTATCATTTGAATCAATATATCATGGGGTATAAAGCATGATCTTTTCTAACAATACAGGAGTTAGTATGGCAACCACCTTCTATAGTTATAGATGGACTAGTTTACACCTTCTGTTAGTTTATTTAATTGAACCTTCTCCAATTTTCTTTTTTCTTGTGCTTTGTGTAGTGCGGGGCTCGTGCATCTTTAACATGGAATCGGCTTACACAAGACAAGAAAAACTGTAGACCATTGCGAAGCCCTGCATGCAAAGTGCACATATAAAGTGGCTGATAAGACATTCATAAAAGTATAACAGTAAAAGTTAAGAATTTAATTGACAAGCAAAGTTTACTGTCCATATTTTTTAAAAATCTATCAAACACTTCATGGTAATTGTACATACTATGACGACAGATATAGGGGGCTTGAATGAGGGCCCAACCATCGAAAAAGGTGTGTTGTTGGAGCCAATCAAGATTTTATCGAGGTTATTTTGAATGGTTCAATGAAATGATTTGTATATGTTGTGGCAGCAACCTTTATGTGGTTAGCTGCACTGGTCAATAGAAGACCTCTTGTCGAATCACTCACTTTTAGCATTATGGACCTAGTGTTATAAAAGGGTTCAGTATCTCCAGACACCTGCTAAATAGCTAGTCTTGTGCAGCTTAAGTTTTGCACTCGTCGTCATTGAAATAGTAGCATTTGGTAAAGCTGAGGATTTTAATGAATGTGATGAGGTGCGTACTTGTTAAAAAAAGGCGCTGAAAGAATGTTAGAGCTTGTTATTTGACAAGAGAACATTTCCTCCCTGTGGCAGGAAACTGCATCAAGATTGCTGCCACAACATAAAATTGTCTTCTTGAAACATTGACTCTAACAAAACGCTTTACTTAGCGAAATGACACTCATTCAAGTCCCTCATCTTCATCTTGACTCCTGCCAATATAAGATGTACAACTGTCATGTAGTGTTTTTTATATTTTCAAAACCTATACACTGCAAGCCTTGCTTCTCAATTTATTGCTCTCTCTTTAGGTTGATGCATTATTCATTCCCTTCATCAGCCTCGACTACAATGTTGATAATAGGGAGGCGTTTATTGATAACGAGGAGTGACCAAGCACTACATGGGTTTAGGCTTCAGAGATTGCAAGAAAGCCGTCATCCTTTTCTCTGACAGCTCCTTGTTTCTCGCCCCAAAGGTGCCGTTAAAGAATTTTCACTGCCTCACGTAGGCTCTTGCAGTGGTCTACAATATGCTTTGTCTTGTGTAAACAGGTCCCATAGTATACACGCAAATTTCTTTTGTTTAACCGACGTAAGCCTCCATGGTATTAAGTAGTTACATAAAATGTAAATGCAACACCATGGCAATAATTGAACACAATTTGTTATGCTATAGTAGATAAGTTTTTTGCAGCTAGAATACACTGTGTTTACCTTCAGTTCTCAAATAGTATAGCAATAACTCTCCATAGGATCCTGCTGCTTGTTCTGCATATGATAAGTTCTTGTCCGGAAACACCATCTCTGCTGTTTTGATTCTTGAAATAGTGATGTTAACAGAGGTGATGTACGCAGACACCATAGTGGTGTTTAAACCCTGAACATTGTTGCTGCTACAATAATTCTTTGTGTTTTTTACTTCCTTTTCACATATATGGAAATGATCCAAAAGGATCTGTCCTTGGGCTTTGCAGGCAGTTTAATAATTAGGCTTGCACCGCATTAGACAATTATGTTCTGAATACATCTGCCAAAGTTATGTTCAAAAAAGCACATAGTAGCGCATTTCATTGTATATTTGGCACGCAGCAGCAAGTATGACTCACACATCGGCAAGCTCACGCAGCACAAGGCACATACACATATTACTCCCACATCAAATGTCGATGTATGGCTTGACTCTGAATAAATTAATCTGACTTTTCACAACAATTATTAACAAAATGACGTGAAAGCTTTGCCATCTATGCACGAGGCATTCTCAGTATATGCTGGCAACAAGTGAGCGAAATTTAACCAGTCCATTATTCACATATTTGCTTGTTAAATTTTATAGATAGGAGGCCGGCGTTGTTGCAAGGCGATTCATGGTAACGAATTGACCACAACTCCACAAGTTTTCTGTTTTCCCACCTTTGTACACAAGGTGGCGTAGTCACTTGCATTATGCTTTGCAGATGACCTCACTCAAATCTTCAGTGCTTTTTTATATACCTTGGAATATGCGTTCACAGACCCCAAGGACCACACACCTGCGGATGATAGGACGAAGATCCTCAGCAAAGTATACTGGCGTATTGTAACCCCGCTCGCATTTAAGAAAAAGGGCAGAAAAAGCCACCAATGCAGCTTGTTCCAAGACTTGAGTTGCTGGACCGTAGGGCATAGCTTCTGCATAAACAGTATTTGATAATGGCTTGGAGACAGATCATTGCGGGGGAGGGGGGGGGCGAGACTTGGAATGATGGTTTATTTGTCGTCAACCATTAACTTCCAAGAAAAACATGTTCATAAGGATGTATGTTGTTAATGGACTGCTTATCTTCGAATCACTTGTTGCCAGAGTGTGCTGCGAATGCCACCTGCATAGGTGGGCAGACTTCTATGTCTTTTCATATTTCAACTATTATGTCAAGTATACGTTTCACACTTATTACTTCACACATAGTTTGGAATATTTTGCATGCGCAAGTTGGCTAAACAAAAAGAAATCTGCAAAACAGGAAAAAAGTGGATGTCATGAGAAATTAGCTAGGGTAAATTATTGACCTTGTTAGTGTAACATCTTCATAAAGTTTAGCGTAGCACTTCAAATGACGAGGACGGGACAGGCTTGTGTATGTTCTGCCTGTTTCTGCCTGTTCAATCCTCGTCATTTCAGTGCCATGGTTAGCGCTATGACCATGTCATGTCCTCTTTGTGCCTGTGTTCTCTGCATACTCATTTCTTGTGTTTTAGCCAAGAGTTTTGTTCGAATGGATTCATATGAGCCAGTCATGAGCAACTGCATCCATTCTACAAAATGATCGTATCTGTGCAATGCAAAACATATTTTAAAGTACGTCGTAAACGAATCTGTGAACCCTGTGTTCACTTGCAGATGAAGGTGTGTACAGAAACAAAATTGACGGGGTGTCCAGCCAACAAAACTCTCCTTCAAACAACACAAATAAGTACACATTCACAGGCACACTTTAAATAAATGAAATCCTCTATTTTTGTATTTTGCAAGCAGGCTGCATGGCACAACAGTGGTACAGAACCATTGTTTTACTGTGAAGGAAATCTGCCTTATTGTATGGCAAAATCAAGCAGACCATTGTGCGGAACAATACAAACATTTGTTGTGTTAGTTGTGATAACGGACAGAATACGTAAGAACACCTTGTTTCAAGAAAATTGTTGTATTTCGGTGACGAAATGAAGTTTGTCACCTGAATGGAGTGACGAGTTGTTTTGTGTTAGCTGTGCTCACGCATGAATTCCGTAACGAGGCTATGTCTTAAGGAAATAGTTGTATGCGTGGTCGCGGAAGTGCTAGGCACGGCTATATTTCAGCATTCTCTGTGAACGAGGTTTCTGATTTTTTGCAGTGTATATACTCGTGAGGTTCACCGCCTTGCTTCGTTATATGGCTCTTTTTGACTGGGTGGTCAACGCTCGCGCGTTCACGTTAAAAGAAGTTGGGCGACTGTATTTCGTAGTATTTATTAGCGCTATTTTGTGCATTTTTGTGGTGTAATGAGTTTGCGACAGTGTCGCCAATACTTTCACGTAATTTATTTTCTTGAAATATGTTCAACTTAATTTGAATGCCTGCACACACCTTACATATTTTGCTCTTTTGTAGCTGCTCAATAAGAGGCCCGTTTTTGAACCCATTTTCTGAAATATTTTTCATGCTTCAGAGCTTCATTTTCAAGCCGAAATACTTGAGAACGACTACCAAGTGCAGCAATTGAACAACAGGCACAGCAGTGTAAAGGACCTTTCTCAGCAGAGAAAGCTGCAAAAGTTTAGCGGAATAGCAACATTTTCTGTGAATCTTCTGTATTGTCTCATGTATGTGTGTTAGAATAAAAACAATCCATAAGTTGTACCTTACTTATTTCGTCCATTTCTTGGGTCATCAAACTTAGCTCTTGTAAATCTTTCACAAGTTCGATAGCACATATTTTCCTATAATATAACATAAGAAATGCTTACAATAGTATAATAATAAACGCTTACAAATACATCGCCAAAGATTGAAACATGATATATTCCTTGAACCAGCGCCAATACAGAAACAAAGGATCAAATTAATAGTTTGTACTATTTTGAGCAAGATGAACTCGAACACGCGAGCGCGAACGCATAGCCTCGAACCCTGCATGACTGAATCACAGCGGCCGCTGCCGGAAACAAAGTGGGCAAGGCGGCCCCCTTCTGCTAGCGGTTGAGACTCCCACCTCGATATTGTTGCTGCAAAACGGTAGCTCATAGCGTCACAGTCGATGCTAGCGGAGATTTAAGCTCACATCAACGCGCACAGCGACCACCAATGAGCCATCATGCTATGCAGATTAAAAGATAATGGTTGTGGCATAATCTGCTGTGATGCCCAGGCCATGCACCTATTAAATGGTAATAGATGTCAGACTATGGAGTTTTACAGACACGTAGCGCCACCTGTCAGCGCAGTTTTGGGCAGTGCACAGCAAGACTCTTTTGCACAGGTTGCTGCGCAACCAGGTGATACTAGTTCAGGTGAAACAACGGTTCAGCTGAAAATCAGGTGTGTTGGCGCATTTATCAATCAGAAAAATGGCTATTAATTTCTCTCCGGACGCGTCAACGAACTCCCATTACATGCTTCCTGGTTCATTCGCCAGAACGACGGCGAAAACGAGAGCAGGCGCAACAGCTCCGCGCTCTCTGAAGAAACGCCTCAGTCGACGCTAGTGTTGCGTTCTGAATTGCCATGGACGTAAAAGCCTCAAGTTTTACCAATTTTCGTAGCTTTGACGTAGTTGAACAGTGAGAGAGCTGTATACTGGCCGTTGCGAACGTGTTCGGTAAGTGAATTACTCGCGTTCTCCACAGCCGTTCGCATGAGAAAGTGTGATAACGTGAGACTCCAAGTATTGTTTTGAGTAGCCTTGACGAAGAACCACGCTAGCATTGATTATGAAGCCTCTGACCGCAGTGAGCACCGTGCAAGTGTAGACTGGTGACCCGCGCGATAAACATCTTACACGCTGCGACCACCGATATTATTGGGTGGTTGCAACCACAGAGCATCGCGCACATAAGCTTTGAAGGTTGAAATTGTCGGCTTGTCTTATACAGGTAAATTGCGACATGTTGGTCACGACCAGAAACACACTTTTCTTGCTTGTTTATTTTTGTTTTTGTTTATTTGATAACCACAGTGCACTAAGGCATTATAGTGGGGGAGAATACAACATGATTACAGGACAGAACACAAGCTCAATTTGCGGCAAGTACAGTACAGCCTATCCAGATAGAAGGAAGTACACTGAATACACACCGTAACGGAGATTGACAAAAATGTACGAAGAATGCCAGCGGGTGACATACAGTAGGACGAACACAAATTCAATATGTATACCACACAAGACACCCGTCATCAACTGAGCAATTCACTTGACTCTAACAAAGGAAAAAATGAATCACTACCAACAGCGACAACGATCGATGAAGATAATCGATTCCACTGGAAAACCGTATTAGAGGAAAACGGATTACTGAACGCTGCGGTCTCACATCGGTACTCACACACTTGGTAAATGTGATCGACTTGTCCAGACACGTCATGAGGTGGAAAGATGTAACTGTCACGAGGAATACAAGTTCGAGACATGTATACATCACGAAAAAGCTTCAGCTGTTGGTCCCCGCGCTTTCCGAAGCTCTCTCGGAGGCCTCGATTTTGCCTTTCGTCGTACACCGAGAAAGTGAACACGCATGTATCTCTATTTGCAGTATGTACAAATGGAAGACAACCATGAAGAGAATACTTAAGAATGCGTAATAAAAAAGTTCAACGCACATAAAGGAGAGATGAACAGTGGATGCAGGTGCAAAGACGGAAATCACCATGGTCAATCTTGCCAGATAAAACGAGCTTCGTATTACTGATCGTTAGATACATTTTCCGTGTATCCACTTCATCGATTTGGCAACATGTGTATGCCCAAATTTACGCATTTCGGCGTCAAAGAACGCACATGGAAGTGCTTCCCTCGAACTCGATGTCATGCGGTGCTCGCTTGCACTTAAATTGCGAGTTGCCGCACGCTGAAAGAAGTGAAACATTATTTGCATTGCACCCACAGTTCGCTTTGATGAGCTTGCTACTTTTCTAAAGTGAGGTGTGTTTCACGGAAAAACCTTGCCATGTCCTGGATATTCAGGGAACCATGCCTCAACACCAACAAAAGAGGCCTATGCACGTTTGCTTCCGGGTGGCATTCTCTGCACTACCCAATTCTAGCCAGCGTGGCAATGAGGGCGCTGGTGGCAGCGTTCTTCGCAGCGCCGCCTGAGCAGAGTCACGTCTATAGCTGAGTTACTCAGCGGACCCAGCTAACGAGCGGAGACGCTAAGTGTGCATGCGCGACATGCTCAGACAGCCAGCGTTTTTACGGAGGAGGCAGCCCGCTCATTTCAGCGAAGCGTGCGCAGCGAACCAGCGTGCGAGCGTTTTCCAAGCAAAGCCTATGCTCAATCGACAGTAGCTTCAGCTTTGTTAGTCAGGTGGTGCACTAATGCGCTCAGCTGTTCGAACAGCGTTCGGACTGGCATGGTGGATGGACGTGTATTTGAGCGGTGCCGATTGACAGCGCAGATGAGTGGTTTTGCATGTTTTGAGTTTGCCTTTATAAATAATAAGGCAGCAGTTAAAATTTTTGTAGCACTTATTACATGTACAGCGTTTTCGAGTGTCAGCCACCAGGTATTTACTAGTTTGTGCGTGTGTTTGTTTCTTTGTGTTTTTTTCTCTTTCCACCCCGTGGGGGAAATGCACGTACATAAAACACTCAAAGCTTTGGTAGTGGAGGTTAGACATTCTCTTTTTCGTAGAGCAGGGATTGTGTTTTGTAATTATCGAGTGAGACAAGTCGTAAGAACACTTGGTGTCATAAAGACATAGTTAAAAGGGCTGTAAAATATTCAGGATGTGGGGTGAGTTTGAAAATGAACCCAAGTGCAGTAGCAAATAGAGAGGAGGCTGACGCGATGGGCAGGCATTGTGAGGTCGAGGAAAAAATGGAGAAAACGATGGTTGCCCAGAGTGAACTGCTGTTTAGAATTACTGTGCTGGAGACTGCGTTGGCGACAGTGCAATAAAAACGAGGGCAATAGGAGAAAGGCTGAAGTCCGCCAAGGAAGCGCTAGCCAAGGTGAACAAAGGAGCGGCCGATGGAGAGGACAGTGGGGCACCAGCAACCAGAACGGCGGAGAAGAAAGAGCAAGCAAGTTTGGAAAAAAAAAGGTTCAGCCGGTTCAATTGTCGCAAGCCCAGGCTTCAGCGAAGTAGTGGTGGGGCTGGGAGGAGACAAAACAGCTGGCATCACAGGTGCAAGTACCCCAAGGTGTACGACGCTCCAGCTGAAAAGCCACAGCATGTGATAATCGCAGGGGACTCGAATATAAATCGATTCGCAGAAGCAAACAGAGGGTAAGAGGTGAAAAAAAGGTAGCAGTAGGGACGTTCCCAGGACTCAAGCTGGAAGCAGCCATGAGGCAAGCGAGCACAAAACTCGAAACTACAGCTGATAGACAAAACCTCGTGGTGATTTCAGGCAGTTTAAACTATGTCCTAAATGAAGATACGGCAGGACAAGCGACCAAACTGGCGAAAGGGGTCGATGGCATGCGCGCCACTTTTCCTCCGGTAAAGGTAGTGATATGCACGATACTGGAGGTACCGGTGCATGACGGCAGCCTGCAAAGAGCGGTTGTCAGCGCAAACCAAGAGACTTGGCGGGTGAGACGAGAGAAAGGCTTTGAGGTGGTGGAAATAAACAGAGAGGTGCATAGGTGGGGTGGTTTTCAGCGATACAGAAATCACTTCGATGGGCGGCTAGGTCATGAGGTGGGTTTGCGACTTGCAGTAGCTTTTTTGGGGGGTACACAGGCCCTTCGGGGTGCAGAATAGCTAGTAACGAAGAAAACAACCAGGGAAACTCTTTGACAGGTACTTTGGACAGATACGATTCCAAAGTGGCACCAGTATCTAAGATAGGTAAAGTCCGGGGCCGAAATAGACGTAGCCTTGAGCGCCGAGCAAATTCAGTCATAGGGTATATTAACATGCAGGGTGGCAGAAACAAGATGAAGTGGGAAGAGATAGAAGAACAGCTAAGAGAGGAGAGGCCTATGGTATACGGTTTTGCAGAAACACATTTTAGGGACATGGAACAACCTCCAAATAATCCAGACTACGCGTGGGAATATTGTAATAGAACAGAAGGCAGCAGAAAGGGGGGTGACATTGCGGCGTTCATTCATAAAAGTACAGACTGGCAAAGGGTGAAGCAGGAGTTGAAGGAACATTTATGGCTAAAAAGGAGAGTGGCAGGGCAAATGACACTCCTTGCTTTGGTGTACTTGTGGATGGAAGCAAAGACCAGAAAAGAAAACCAGGCAATGGTAGAGTGTATATCACAGGACATTGAGGAATTGGGAGGAGAGTGCAAGATAATTATACAACGAGATATGAATGCGCACATGGAAGATATAGATGGGTATACCGACACAACAGGAAAAATGATCATGGATATGTGTGAAAGGCATCATTTTATCATTTCCAACAGTACCGAGAAGTGTGAAGGGCAAACAACATGGGAGGTAGGAAGGCTGCAGACGACGATAGATTACGCACTGATGTCACATAGGATGTACGATAAGCTCAGGGGAATGCACATAGATGGAGGTGGCTCTAGAAGTCTGGGTAGTGATCACAAACGTATCAAGCTATGTTTTGGAAGAGCAGTGAAAGTGGGACAAAGACAAGATGAGCAACTACAGGAAAGTTTTTATTCAGAAAGGCAATTAGAAATAGCTATTAAACGAACTGAGAAATTAATCACTGAGAATAATAAAACAGTCTGGACATACACGTATCTAATTAAACTGTTTGAGCTAGAGCTTGCGAAGGCACGTGACAAGTCACTCCGGAAAAGAAGACACAAACCCAAGAGTTGGCGGGATGAGGAAGTTAAGAGAGTCATAGCAAAACGTCAGGAAGCCTCTAGGGAACACCGACATGCTAAGCAGCGGGGTGAACCGACAGATTATGTGGAAATGATTTGATTGATATGTGGGGTTTAACGTCCCAAAACCACTATATGATTATGAGAGACGCTGTAGTGGAGGGCTCCGGAAATTTAGACCATATGGGGTTCTTTAACGTGCACCCAAATCTGAGCACACGGGCCTACAACATTTCCGCCTCCATCGGAAATGCAGCCGCCGCAGCCGGGATTCGAACCCGCGCCCTGCGGGTCAGCAGCCGAGTACCTTAGCCACTAGACCACCGCGGCGGGGCAGATTATGTGAAAAGAAAATGGGAAATCTTCGTAAGCTGTAGAAGGGATGCAACCTTTCTGATCAATGAAAAGATTAGAAGAAAGGAAGCTCAGTGGCTGTCAGAAGTACATAAAAAAGATACAAAGGTAGCTGCGAAATTTTGGAACCATCTAAACTCTCTAAGAAATGAGACGAGCCTAGAGCAAAGGTTTATAACTACAACTCAAGGTGCTATGCTAGAAGGGGACGAAGGTATTGAATATATAAGAACAAGGGTGAGAGAAAAACTTCAACAAAGAAGTGCTTTATTCACCACAATTGACAAGGATGAATCAAGTGGCGCATTGGCTCTATTTTCACAACGAGAGTGGGAAAGTGCTGAGAAGAGTGTTCCTAGTAGTACATCAACGGGCCCAGATGGCATTCCAATTATGCTGATAAAGACATTAGGTCCGATGTCTTATTAGGCTTTGAGAGAGGCAATGAGCAAATTAATAATCGATGGTGAAGTCCCCGATGGATGGGAACTTAGCAGGAGGAGCATGATCTATAAAGGAAAGGGGACAAAGCTGACATAAACAACTACCGGCCTATAACAGTGACATCAGTAGTCTACAGGCTGGTGATGCAGATTATGAAAAAAGACTGCAGGCATGGATAGAGGATGAGGGGGTCCTGGGGGAACTGCATAATGAGTTTCGGAAACACAGGAGCTTTGAAGACAATCTGCTCTCACTGACGCTGTGCATCGAAATAGCAGAAAAGGAACACAGGCCCCTGTGGCTAGCATTTTCGGATATCAAGGGAGCCTACGATAGTGCGGTTGAAGAGGACTTGTGGGGAATACTGGACACACTAGGCATGAAAGATGGAGTCACTAATCTTTTAAAGGACATCTATAATGGTAAAAGCGCATTTGTAAAGTGGTAAAAATATCTTTCCAAGCATGCAAAGGTAAAACGGGGGCTTATGCAGGGGTGTCCTCTGTCACCCTTTTTATTCATGATGTACGTACAAGAATGAGGGGCCAAATTAGAGGGAAGTGGACTGGGCTTCAACCTCTCTTTCGTCAAACAAGGAAAACTCATTGAACAGGCACTACCAGCATTGATGCACGCAGATCATATAGTGCTCATAGCCGACAACAAGAAAGATTTGCAGAGATTGATTAACATCTGCGGTAAAGAGGGAGATAGGTATGATTTCAGATTCAGTAAGGAAAATCAGCAGTCATGATTTTTAAGGATAATGAAGGTAGTGAGCTCAGAATACAGAAGGTCACGCTAGAGATAATCAACAAATAGAAATATCTGGGTGTATGGATAAGAAATGGGACCGAGTACCTAAGGAAACACGAAATATACGTGATGACTGAAGGTAACAGGAATGTAGCGGTAATGAAAAGCAGGGCACTGTGGAATTACAGTAGGCATGATGTTGTGATAGGAATATCGAAAGAGGTCATAGTTTTTGGTCTGACGTTTGGCAATGCGGTTTTGTGCATGAGATCAGAAGTTCAAGCAAGCTTTCAAATTAAGCAACGTGGAATAAGTAGGCCTGCCTTAGCAGCTCACGGGAATACACCAAATCAGGGAGTACAAGGTGTTATGGGATGGCCATCATTTTAGGGCAGAGAAGCTAGCAGCAAGATAAAATTTGAGAAGCCATTGAGATAACGGGGGGAGGAGCATTGGGCTAGGAAGGCATTCAGCAACTTGTACATTAAGAATGTCGATACAAAATGGAGGAAGCGAACCAGAAAATTGACAGGTAAATACTTACAAAACAGCAGGGGGCCAAACAAAAAAGAATTATCGGTTAAAGACAAAGTGAAGGAAGCTGACACGGATATGTCGAGAATTGGCATGATTAAGAAGTCCGCACCAAAGATCTATTGAACTTTTAAGCACGAAATTGCCAAGGAAAGGATCTATGATAATACTCGGGGTAGTTCTCTACTGTTTGAGGCCAGGACGGGAGTATTGCGAACCTAGACATATCGCGCCAAATATGAAGGGGTAGACAAGGTATGTAGTGTGTGTGGAGAGGAAGAGGAAACTGCCGAACACTTGATAATATTCTTTAAAGGGCTTCACCCTATAGTTCAAGATGATGGCGCAGAGTTTTTCAAAGCACTGAGGTTCAGGGGCAGGGAGGGCAAAATAGATTTTACACGGGTAGAATTAACTAGAAGGAGGTTATCTTATTCGTGGCTAAAGTCAAGGCACGAGTGAAAAATAAACCCTTCCCTGCAAAGTACGAGTCCTCAACCTCACTCCAGCTGTTGTGGGGGGAGTTTGAAAATAAACCCAAGTGCAGTAGTAAATGTCCCGTCCTCGTCATTTGAAGTGCTACGCTAAACTTTATGAAGATGTTACACTAACAAGGTCAATAATTTACCCTGAAGCAAAGGGAAAAAAATAAATCTAGTTTTTGGTTGACTGAGTATTACGGCTTGGTGGCGTTAGCCACCGCCCGATCCAAATGGTACAGCCATATCAAACTATCCATCCATTCTGTAAAGCCCCTTGATCTTGGGAAAGTACCGCCTTCCACTGTACTTGCTGCCACATGCTCGACCTCCTCTCTCCCTCCTCGCCCCCTTCGCGTCCTCCCGGTCTCCGACACTTTTTCTGCACGATGATTGGTCTCCTTACCAGTTGCCCTTTGAGACCCATGGATCTCGCACTTTGCTTGTGCTTTTCGTTTTCGCTCGCGCCATTTTTCGCCAACGCTCCACGTAACTAACGAAGCGCGCGCTTTGTTTTCTGTGCTTTGTGTGGGCGCTATGCAGTGGTTGGTCGCCTATGACTGCAACGACGACAGTGAAAATAGTTACGCACTTTTTATGATACGCAAAGGTAAAAGGGATAGCTTGCGCAAGCAGCAGTGGCCGCACAATATCGGCCGAAAAAACTTCCAACAAAGAACAGTGTTCTTTGCGAGGTAAGCACCTTTTTTAATGCCCGTATCAAAGCATCGCTCAATGCGGCATTTGAAATATTGCGTCAGCCTCCTTATCAACATAGGTGTTTTTTAAGGGCGAAGCTTCTTACGCCGTGGGTCGCATGTCCCTTGTCATCGTAGTAGCTAATTTCATTGCATTGGATGCCAATAAAATGTTGTCACAGCATATCCACTGAGTGAATGATGATGAGTGGGATGAAGCGTCCGTCAGTGCAGCCATACTTATGTGCGTCCGAGCCTCCATCCGTCCGTGTGTCTGTCCAACCGTCCGCACACTTCGCTCCACTCGTAATCATTCACCTCGGCGATATACTGTGATTTTTTTTCTCGGATATTTGTGCGTTGCTTTAAACTGGAGTTCTCATTACCATGCTGAATTCCTTTCTTAGAAACAGGAAGAAAGTTGAATTGTTAAACTTTTTATTCAAAACTATGACAGGGAAAGTTAACTTAAATGTTCCTTATTGTGTTCTGCCAGCAACTGCTAGAAATACGCGCCGTAAACGTGATCGATCCTTGGAACCCATATTTGCAGGCACTAGTAGTGCTCACAAATACAGTTATTTTACCCAGAACAGTTGATGACTGGAATTCACTGCCTCATGAGATATTTTCGGCAGATAATTTCACTAAGTCACTGGAAAGTTATCTACTTGGAGATTAGAGTGCTCAAATGTGTTTCAAATGTTGTTGCTGTTTCCCAGACATGTGACCTCTGTTAGCAAATGGATGCATGTTTCTTTTTTTTTTGCAGTTACAAATCACTTGATGTTTCTTATGCCTCTCCTGCCTGGACCAAAACGTTGGTCTGCAGCATGTCTAAATAAACAAATAAAATAAAAATATTTAGCTTATACTTCATCATCTCACACGCACCTCGGCAGTCGTCTAAAACGCACAACTGTAGTCTGCTTTCCCTGCGAGCAATACGTGAGATGACACGGCTTCTCGACCCCGTTTTTTGTGATTGTAAAAACTTGTTTATGAGAAGGTTTGTTGGAGAAAGCAAATAAATGATTGAATGAATAGAAATTACTCTAATTGGCGCTCGTTTTCGTAAGGTCATTTATTTATTTTTTTGGGAGAGGGAGGGTATCAACACACAAAAATTATTAAAGAGATGCGGTTCATCAAAAGAAGTAAAGAAACACTGAGGCACAACGAAAAAAAGGCTTTAGCCCAGTGATAGTGAAAGTGAGCCATTTTCTAGGAGAATGTGGCCACAATCGTTTTGGTCACGCCTACGTGTTTTCCGTTCACCAATAAGAAACAGTAATATCTTTTATACCAGTGTCACATGTGTACTTCTGACCGCGATCAGTCAGTCCAGATAGGATTTTTGGATCGCTATCGACGCGCAGATTATGACCTTCCTGGTGCAGAATTTCTCCTCCCACAGGTAACCCGATCACTAGTTTCTTTGACGACAACGTCAAAACAGTTTTAAATAATAATTTTCTTTTGTTTCTCTTACTGTGTTGAATGAGTCACTGTTGGCAACACTTAATCGTATTATCATTGGTCAAGGCCCTTTTTCATGTTGGAGACCACTGCGCAAAGCTACTTTCATGTCGAGCAGATGAACACATGTCTAAACGATCCACCATCCACGAAGTCATTGCAGGTACATGTGACCTCTGTTAGCAGTGTTCGCGTCCTCCCGGTCTCCGACACTTTTTCTGCGCGATGATTGGTCTCCTTACGAATTGCCCTTTGAGACCCGTGGATCTTGCTCTTTGCTTGCGTTTTTCGTTTTCGCTCGCGCCATTTTTCGCCAACGCTCTACGTAACAAATCAAGCGCGCGCTTTGTTATCTGTGCTTTGTGTGGGCGCTATACAGTGGTTTGTCGCCTATGACTTCAACAACGACAGTGCAGTGAAAATGGTAACGCACTTTTTATGATACGCCAAGGTAAAAGCGATAACTTGCGCAAGCAGCAGTGGCCGCACAACATCGGCCAAAAAAACTGATTATATTTATGGGGTTTAACGTCCCAAAACCACCATATGATTATGAGAGACGCCGTAGTGGAGGGCTCCGGAAATTTCGACCACCTGGGGTTCTTTAACGTGCACCCAAATCTGAGTACACGGGCCTACAACAATTCCACCTCCATCGGAATTGCAGCCGCCGCAGCCGGGATTTGAACCCGCGACCTGCGGGTCAGCAGCCGAGTACCTTAGCCACTAGACCACCACGGCGGGGCTCGGCCGAAAAAAACTTCGAACGAATAAAAGTGTTCTTTGCGAGGTCAGGCACCTTTTTTAATGCCCGTATCAAAGCATCGCTGAATGCGCCATTTGAAATATTGCGTCGGCCTGCTCATCAACATAGGGGCTTTTTAGGGGCGAAGCTTCCCACGCCATGGGTCGTATGTCTGAATTATGAGTGGGGCAAAGCGTTTGTCTGTCTGTCCGCCTGTTTGTGTGTTCGTCTGTCTCTCTGTGCGTTCGTCCGTGTGTTCGTCCTTACGTCCGTCAATGCTTCCATTCATCCATGCATCCGTCTGTCTGTCTGTCTGTCTGTCTGTCTGTCTGTCTGTCTGTCTGTCTGTCTGTCTGTCTGTCTGTCTGTCTGTCTGTCTGTCTGTCTGTCTGTCTGTCTGTCTGTCTGTCTGTCTGTCTGTGAGGACTCCGGAAATTTCGACCACCTGAAGTTGTTCAGAGTACACCCAAATCTCAGCACACGGGCCAACAACATTTCCGCCTCCATCGGAAATTCATATCTGGCGTTTCTTTAACGTGCACTGAAATCGCACAGCACATGGGCCTCTAGCATTTCGCCTACACCGAAATACGACCAGAGCGGCCGGTATCGGGATTGGCTATACATAAAAAAAACTTTTGCAAAGAAATACAAATAGAGAATCACTCAATAAAACAAACGTTACCCGCAACAATCAATTCTTACGTATTCTAAATGATGGAAAAATATAATTTTAGTTTTTTTGAGAAAAGAAATGTAAACTCAAGCAGAGAGAAACGAGGAGAAAACAAGGAAAGGGAGCGAGAGAGGGAATGAAAAACCGTGGTTGATTTCTCTTTTTAGAAAATGCTATATCACGAAAGTGAAACGTCTCCTTGCAGAGGAAGTTGAGCATTCATTATGCATCGTTTCGCCACAAGGGTCAAGGAATCAATGCTGCAGTGACTAATTATAATATAACGCAAAGAACAGCAAGCAGCTTGAAACTTGCAGGGCAAACCTCAAGCAGAGAGAACGCACGAAATTGTCATACACGGGACGAGCGTGGACAAACAACTGTCACAATTTTTACTTCGAGTGTGAGCGGGGGCCTCCTTTCATGAAGGCGGCCGTCGCAGCGAGCGCATTGACGCTCGCGATCTCTGTAACTACTGTAACTTCAAAGCAAATTTGGGCTGAAAGCACCCACACCTCTGAGATACGCGCGCACACGCGCGCGAGGGAGCCACCGGGCTAGAGAACATCTAAGGCACTTCGATCACGTCATGCGTCGGCGCCTGCGCACAGTGACGCGCGGGGTGGCACAGAACGATGACCTTCAAAGCGCGCGTGCCCAACGCGCATCCGTCGTGCCATCTCACCACTGATTACTGAAACGTACTCAGGTATCAGAGCTTTGAGGACCACCAGCAGTACATGTTGTATATAAGTGGCTCGCCGTTAACGTGTTAGAGAAGGGTCACTCTGTGGTGTAGTGGTTAACGTCGCACGCTGAGAAGCGCGAGATCGCTGGTTTGACGCCCCGATGCGGAACTTTTCCTTCTCGTTTCTTGCTTTGCAGTCTGTTAGCAAACATTTTACAACGTCATATCTGCTACGGAAATACGTCATGGAGCTGTGGTAAACCACGGCATGAAATACTATCGTGTTAAAACAGATTACCCAGGGACACACTATAAAAAATCCTCAACTTATATACACACCGTATTAACCTTTTTTTGATTTTTTGTTCCTTCTTCATGTCTTGCCGCGGTGGTCCAGAAGCTAAAGTCAGCAGCCGTGACCTGCGCGCTTCGGGCCCGCATGTCACGGAATTGAATCCCGGCTGTGGCAGCTGCATTTTCGATTGAGGCGAAAATGCTGTAGGCCCGTGTGCTCAGATTGGGTTGGACGTTGAAGAACTCCAGTAGGTCGAAATTTCCTCCACTATAGCGTCTCTCATAATCATATGGTGGTTTTGGGACGTTAAACCCCACATATCAATCGGTTCCTTTTTCTAATCCACAGAACTCGGAAAATCATGTAAACGAACCAAGCTTCATCAGCATACGCCAGACAAAAAGCCCTATATAAAGACAGGGATGGTTGGTTGGTTGTTCCTCAGAATCCTGGCGCAACTCACCACGGGATGGTATCTGATTTGTGAGTTCGAATCGTTTTACCAGCCAGGTTATCTAGAGTGGGATCTTTAAACAAAGAACAGATTGGTAAATTATGGATCGGTAATAAGATAAATTGAGGTACTAAAAAGCGAGCAAGCCAACATGGTGTGAAATATAATGAATTTATGCCTCAGCTTAACATTCTATTCGTTTTGTTGCATTAAGAAAATTGCTTCAGCCTCGCAAACGTTCCTGTGGCTAAATCCCTTTTCAGTTAATCCAAAAGAAAGGACCACTGGAAGTTACAAATTTAGAGCCAAGCTGCAGAGAGGTTCTTCTAGCAGTCAGTCTCTTCCTTTGATTTGTATACATCCTGCATGTGAAGAGTAAATGATGAAGAGATTCACACTCGCTGGAGTGGAGGCATAGCGGAGACTGTGCCAGACCAGACCTCTGCAGGTGAAAGTTAAGGGGGGGTGTAATTGATATCTACGCCATTTTAGAGGAACACCATCAATTTTTTCTAGGGGCACTTAAGATGAGAAAAATCAGATGTTGCCAAGCGAGATTTTTCAAAAAGATCTCATATGACAGTTTTTTCAAAGCGTGCCACGATTATAAATGGTGGCGTTGACAATATAGAAATTATGGGATAAATATGTGAGGCCACTGTGAGTGCGTATGCATATTCAGTTGGGGTTAAACCTTTATGCTTTGGCATCAAGAGCCCTCAGTCCCCAGCAGCTTCGAAGCAGCTGACCACTGTGGCGGTCAGATCTCCAACGCAGCAGAGGGTGCTAAAAATCTCTGGATCCGGACAGGCCACCATTGTAAACTGAACTTGGCAACGTTTAACGCTAGAACCTTATCTAGTGAGGGAAGTCTAGCTGTACTATTCGTGGAGCTAGAGGGTGTTAAATGAGATATAATAGGGCTCAATGAGGTTAGGAGGACAGATGAGGCCTATACGGTGCTACAGACTGGGCACGTCTTTTGCTATCGAGGCTTGGCTGACAGAAAAGAACTGGGAGTGGGGTTCTTAATTCACAGAAACATAGCTGGCAACATACAGGAGTACTATAGCATTAATGTAAGAGTGGTAGGTATCGTAATTAAACTGAATAAAAGATACAAAATGAAGGTAGTACAGGCTTACGCGCCTACATCCAGCCATGATGACGCTTCAGTTGAAAGCTTCTATGAAGACGTGGAATCGGCAATGAGTAAGGTGAAAACACAGTATACCATAGTAATGGGCTACTTTAATGCAAAGGTAGGGAAGAAGCAGGCTGGAGACCAGGCAGTAGGAGATTATGGCATCGGCACTAGAAACGCCAGAGGAGAGCTACTAGTAGAATTCGCAGAACGCAATAATCTGCGTATTTTGAATACCTTCTACCGAAAACGAGAAAACCGTAAGTGGGCATGGAGGAGCTTTAATGGCGAAAATAAGAACGCAATAGATTTATAATAGGTGCACATCCAGGCATCGTGCAGGATGTTGATGTGGTTGGCAAAGTACGATGCAGTGGCCACAGAATGGTACGGTCTCGAATTTGCCTAGACTTGAAGAAGGAACGACAGAAACTGATACGCAAAAAGCCAATCAATGAATTGGCACTAAGAGGGAAAGTACAGGAATCCAGAGTATCGCTTCAGAACAGGTACTTGGCTCTTAGTGAGGAAACCAACCTTAGCGTAGATACAATGAATGATAATTTGACGAGTATTATGATGAAGTGTGCAGTGGAAGTTGGAGGCAGGGTATCTAGACAGGACACTGCAAAGCTTTCCCAGGAAACGAAGAATCTCATTAGAAGCGTAAATCATGAAAGCCTCAAGTACAACAGACAAAATAGAACTGGCAGAGCTTTCAAAGTTGATTAATAGGCGTAAGGTATGCGACGTAAGAAGGTATAATACGGAGAAAATTGAAGACGCTCTGAAGAACGGAGGAAGCGTCAAAGCAAGGAAGAGGAAACTTGGGATAGGCGAAAATTGGATGTATGCACTAAGGGACAAAGAAGGCAAAATAACTACCAATATGGATAGGATAGTTAAAATAGGGGAGGAGTTTCAGAGAGATCTGTACAGTAGCCGGGACAACCACGACTTTAATACTATAAGAGCTAGCAGTAACCCAGATGACACCCCACCAGTAATGATAGAAGAAGTCACAAAAGCTTTAGAGAGCATGCAAAGAGGCAAAGCTGCTGGTGAGGATCAGGTAACATCAGATCTGCTGAAAAATGGAGGACAGATTGTGTTAAAAAAACTAGCCATCCTGTTTACGAGGTGTCTCCTCACGGGAAGAGTACCAGAGTCCTAGAAGAACGCTAACAGCATCTTAATACATAAGAAAGGAGATGACAAGGACTTGAATAATTACAGACCGATCAGCTTGCTCTCTGTAGTATACAAGCTATTTACAAAGATAATTGCTAACAGAGTAAAGAAAACATTAGAATTCAATCAACCAAAGGAACAAGCAGGATTTCGAACAGGCTACTCAACAATCGATCACATTCATACTATCAAGCAGGTAATACAGAAATGCTCAGAATATAACCAACCACTATATATAGCCTTCATAGATAACGAGAAGGCGTTTAATTCAGTAGAAATATGAGCCGTCATGCAGACACCGCGGAATCAGGGCGTTGATCAAATATATATAAACATCCTGGAAGAAATCTCCAGGGGATCAACTGCTACCATAGTACTTCATGAAGAAAGCAACAGAATACCAATCAAGAAGGGTGTGTAAGGCAGGGGGACACAATCTCCCCAATGCTATTTACCGCGTGCTTACAGGTTTTCAGAAGCCTAGAATGGGAACAGTTAGGGATAAGCGATAATAGAGAGTACCTTAGTAACCTGTGCTTTGCCCATGACATTGAATTGCTGATAACTCAGGGGACAAATTACAACTCATGATTAAGGAGTTAGACATGGAGACCAGAAAGGTGGGTCTTAAAATTAATTTGCAGAAAACGAAAGTAATGTCCAACAACCTCGAAAAAGAGCAGCGCTTCAAGCTAGGTAATAGTGCACTTCAAGTTGTAAAAGACTATGTCTGCTTAGGGCAGGTAATAACCGCGGAGCCAAACCACGAGAATGAAGTAACTAGAAGAATAAAACTGGGGTAGAGCACATTTGGCAAGCACTGTAAAATTATGACAGGTAGGTTGCCACTATCTCTCAAGAGGAAGGTATATAACAGCTGTATCTTGCGGGTACTTAGCTATGAAGCAGAAAACTGGAGACTTACAGAGAGGGTCGAGCTTAAATTGAGGACGACGCAGCGAGCAATGGAAAGAAAAATGGTAGGTGTAACCTTAAGAGACAAGGAGAGAGCAGAGTGGATTAGGGAACAAACGAGGGTTAAGGATATCATAGCTGAAATCAAGAAGAGGAAATGGACGTGGGCCGGGCATGTAGAGCGTAGACAATATAACCGCTGGTCATTAGGGGTAACTAACTTGATTCCCAGAGAACGTAAGCGGGTTAGGGGGAGACAGAAGGTTAGGTGGGCAGGTGAGATTAAGAAGTTTGCGGGTATAAATTGGCAGCAGCAAGCACAGGACCGGGTTAACTGGCGGAACATGGGAGAGGCCTTTGCCCTGCACTGGACGTAGTCAGGCTCATGATGCTAATTATGATGATGATGATGATGATGATAATACACACCAAGCGAATGAGTCGTAAATCTCTTGGGGCAATGGCGTAAAATACTTTTAAAGCATTGGACCTATTAGGCGCAGTTAATGAACTACACACAGACAGGCAGTCTTAAATATTGATAGCATCCGTTATTGATTGAGGCAATTTCCGTAATGCTAAGAGAACTGCAAGTAATTCCGCTTGATAAGTAGGCGAGAAATCGGGTAAAAGATTTTAAAAAGAGTAATCCAACACTGACGAATGCCTACGGGAGGGGCATTCGTCATGCCTACTGTCTGAATGCCTACTGTCTGATCGTACCGGCTTAAAGCCGGTACGCACCGATGATCTCACCAGAGAAGGATTGGCCACCCTGGTGCAGTATCTGGCCACCCCCTCCCGTAGGCATTCGTCAATTAACTCACGGCCCTCAGTCCCCACCAGCTGCGGAGCAACTGACCACGGCGGCGGTCAGATCTGCAAAGCAGCAGAGGGTGCTAGGAATCTCTGGATACGGACAGGCCACCATTGGAACTTGAACTTAGCAACGTTTAACGTTAGAACGTTATCTGGTGAGGGAAGTCTAGCTGTATTATTCGAGGAGCTAGAAGGCAATAAATGGGATATAATAGGGCTGAGTGAGGTTAGGAGGACAGATGAGGCCTATACTGTGCTACAGAATGGGCACGTCATTTGCTATCGGGGCTTGGCAGACAGAAGAGAACTGGGAGTAGGGTTCCTAATTCACAGAAACATAGCTGGCAACATAGAGGATTACTATAGCATTAATGAAAGGGTGGTAGGCATTGTAATTAAACTGAATAAAAGATACAAAATGAAGGTAGTACAGGCTTACGCGCCTACATCCAGCCATGATGACGCTTCAGTTGAAAGCTTCTATGAAGACGTGGAATCGGCAATGAGTAAGGTGAAAACACAGTATACCATAGTAATGGGCGACTTTAATGCAAAGGTAGGGAAGAAGCAGGCTGGAGACCAGGCAGTAGGAGATTATGGCATCGGCACTAGAAACGCCAGAGGAGAGCTACTAGTAGAATTCGCAGAACGCAATAATCTGCGTATTTTGAATACCTTCTACCGAAAACGAGAAAACCGCAAGTGGACATGGAGGAGCCCTAATGGCGTAAATAAGAACGAAATAGACTTTATAATGACTGCACACCCAGGAGTCGTGCAGGATGTGGAAGTGGTTGGCAAGGTAAGATGCAGTGACCATAGAATGGTACGGGCTCGAATCCGCCTAGACTTGAAGAAGGAACGACAGAAACTGATACGCAAGAAGCAAATCAATGAGCTAGCACTGAGAGGGAAAGTACAGGAATTCAGAGTGTCACTGCAGAACAGGTACTCTGCTCTTAGCGAGGAAACCAACCTTAGCGTAGATACAATGAATGATAATCTGACGAGTATCATCACGGAGTGTGCAGTGAAAGTTGGAGGCAGGGTAGCTAGACAGGACACCGGCAAGCTTTCCCAGGAAACGAAGAACCTAATTAAGAAGCGTCAAATCATGAAAGTGTCAAGTACAACAGACAAAACAGAACTGGCAGAGCTTTCGAAGCTGATTAATAGACGTAAAGTATGCGATGTAAGAAGGTATAACATGGAGAGAATTGAGCACGCTCTGAAAAACGGAGGAAGCGTCAAAGCAGTGAAGAGGAAACTTGGGATAGGCAAAAGGCGGATGTATGCACTAAGGGACAAAGAAGGCAAATTAACCACCAATATAGATAGGATAGTTAAAATAGCGGAGGAGTTTTACAGAGATCTGTACAGTAGCCGAGACAACCACGACCTTAATACTATAAGAACTAGCAGTAACCCAGACGACACCCCACCGGTAATGATAGAAGAAGTCAGAAAAGCTTTGGAGAGCATGCACAGAGGCAAAGCTGCTGGTGAGGATCAAGTAACATCAGATCTGCTGAAAGATGGAGGACAGATTGTGTTAGAAAAACTAGCCACTTATTTACGAGGTGTCTCCTGACGGGAAAAGTACCAGAGTCTTGGAAGAACGCTAACATCATCTTAATACATAAGAAAGGAGATGACAAGGACTTGAAGAATTACAGGCCGATCAGCTTGCTCTCTGTAGTATACAAGCTATTTACAAAGGTAATTGCTAGGAGAGTAAATAAAACATTAGAATTCAATCAACCAAAGGAACAAGCAGGATTTAGAACAGGCTACTCAACAATTGACCACATTCATACTATCAATCAGGTAATAGAGAAATGCTCAGAGTATAACCAACCACTATACATAGCCTTCATAGATTACGAGAAGGCGTTTGATTCAGTAGAAATATCAGCCGTCATGCAGACACTGCGGAATCAGGGCGTAGATGAAATATATATAAACATTCTGGAAGAAATCTACAGGGGATCAACTGCTACCATACTGCTTCATAAAAAAAGCAACAGAATACCAATAAAGAAGGGTGTAAGGCAGGGGGACACAATCTCCCCATTGCTATTCACTGCGTGCTTACAGGACGTTTTCAGGAGCCTGGAATGGGAACAGTTAGGGATAAGAGTTAATGGAGAGTACCTCAGTAACCTGCGCTTCGCCGATGACATTGCATTGCTGAGTAACTCAGGGGACGAATTGCAACTCATGATTACGGAGTTAGACAAGGAGAGCAGAAAGGTGGGTCTTAAAATTAATCTGCAGAAAACGAAAGTAATGTACAACAACCTCGGAAAGGAGCAGCGCTTTGCGATAGGTAATAGTGCACTTGAAGTTGTAAAAGACTATGTCTACTTAGGGCAGGTAATAACCGCAGAGCCTATCCACGAGATTGAAGTAACTAGAAGAATAAGAATGGGGTGGAGCACATTCGGCAGGCACTCTCAAATTATGACAGGTAGATTGCCACTGTCCCTCAAGAGGAAGGTATATAACAGCTGTATCTTGCCGGTACTTAGCTACGGAGCAGAAACCTGGAGACTCACAAAGAGGGTTCAACTTAAATTGAGGACGACGCAGCGAGCAATGGAAAGAAAAATGGTAGGTGTAACCTTAAGAGACAAGAAGAGAGCAGGGTGGATTAGGGGACAAACGGGAGTTAAGGATATCATAGCTGCAATAAAGAAGAGGAAATGGACATGGGCCGGGCATGTAGCACGTAGACAGGATAACCGCTGGTCATTAAGGGTCACCAAATGGATTCCCAGAGAAGGGAAGCGCGGTAGGGGGAGACAGAAGGTTAGGTGGGCAGATGAGATTAAGAAGTTTGCGGGTATAAATTGGCAACAGCAAGCACAGGACCGGGTTAACTGGCGGAACATGGGAGAGGCCTTTGTCCTGCAGTGGACGTAGACAGGCTGATGATGATGATGATGATGAATCCAACACTGAAGATGCAATTCCGTCTGCTGCCTTCTCTTCGAAAACTGAAGCATCAGTTGCTATTACAATCTTTATTTCTAATCTTGCCAGGTGGTCTTTTAAAATGGCATGTAGGCATCTACTGGGAAGATTTTTGCAAATGTTGGGAAATACAGTGTCAAATTCTATTTTCATTGTTCAAATAGATGGTATTAGTACGAGTATCTCACGAAGGTAAACTTGTAATGTTTCCTAGAGCTTCGGTAGAACGATGACTTGAGGACGCCTTAATCTAGACCACTGTTGGTTAAAAAAGGACATCGGCTCAATAATGAAAACATATTGCGACCTCTTCTGTGGGGTTGGCTACATTTTTAGGAAGGTACGAACTGCTGGAATTTGACCCTAGCTCGAGGATAAGGCAGGCGCGCTTCTTTATATAAAATATTAAGTGCGACAAATTTAGGAAGCCCAAGACATAATCGCAACGCTTCGCGTTCTAGTCTAACTTCGCAGGCGGTGCTCCAGAAAACAATACACAGCCAAACTCCAATATTGGGCGAATATACATACAATATATCATGACCAGGACGTCATGATGTAAACCAGAAAGTTTATTGCTGAGTGCACGAAGCATCCCAAGCACACATGCTTTTTTAGCTGCCGTAATTTCTATATGTGGACTCCAATTTAGGTTTTAAGTATAAATCACTACTAAGTATTTAATCGATTTCTTCTGTGGGATAAAGTCCTGTCTGTAAAGTACGGAAATCTGCACAAGAACACTCACCGGTAACACTATGACTGCCCTTTTCTTGATGTTTAATGATAGATTATTGTGGTTCAATCATGTGTCCAGAGCTTTCATATAAAACTGTAGCATCTCATATAGTGTATGTATATCTGCAGCTGTAGCGAACAATGTGATGTCGTCAGCGTATACATACACCTGTACATCATTTTGTACTGGATTTGTGCACAATAAAATAATAAATAATAATGGTGACAGTACCGAACCTCGGGGGAGACCTCCAGTTTGTTTATACTTTGAAGACGACACGCCAGACTGAGAGCAATGGAATTCTCTATCTTTTAATCTTTTAGAAAGGAGTAAACCTATACCACGAAGTAATTTGGAAAAGCGACGTGCATTAGCGAATTTGTTAGTTATTATGTTCCACACTGTCATAAGCTTTTGCAAAATCTAAAGTTACAAAGGTGGCAACCTGTTTATTGGAACGAGCTAGTTGTATCCTGCTTTCCAAATCAACATGAACACACCAAATGGAACAGCCACGCCTGAATACCGTTTGGCGTGGGCTTAAAATTGTGCTTTTGTTCAACCAGTTGTCAACCAGACAAGGTCAAGAGAAGAAAATGTTTAAGGAAGAGAAAGAAGCATTTTTATTGTATCATTTTACAATATGTATGTTCAAATGGAGACCCACTGAATTGGCGCCTTTTCCTCTGCTCGGTTCACAGATGGTTTATTCTCTTTCTTTCCCTTTTTCCCTTCCCCTCCCTCATTCATTTTTTTTCAAATGCGGAGCATTTCTTATCGCGCGATGTCACGCGTCATGCGTCAGTGGCGATGTTCACACCCCCACTGCGCGTGCTCGCGCCTTGCGTATCGTGTGCATGCTTGCGTGTCGCGCCAAATTGTTTCCTCCCTCCACCTCTCTACCCTCGAAAGGCCGGTGCAGGCAGCGTCTACTAGTTAAAACTGACCTCTCGCGCTGCACAACCATTCATTGTCCACGCCGTATATGTAGGCACTGGATCGCACATGAGCATTCCACCGCTCGTTGAAGGTAACGCTTCTGCTTCATTCATTAAATAAGAATAATAAGGGCGAAATAACAATTAGGCATTCCCAACCCATACTCAATTATGCAACATTGACACGAAACCCCCCCTCCCTCTTACTCGAGTTCTTCTTGTAGAAAGATGTGAGCCACATTTGTCTCTTTTTCCCTCTTTGTTAAACAACAATGTTTATTGTGGTGCTAACTCTCTTATTTTTTTCTATTGGATTAAGCTTGTTACACCTAGGGGCATGACCTGGGGCCCTTTTTTTCTTCTTCTTCTTTTCCTAACCATATTACACACGTTGTCTGCAGCACTACCTATGAAGCACTGCTGATTAACTGATATGTTGGGTTTAACGTCCCAGAACCACCATATTACGAGAGACGCTGTAGTGGAGGGCTCCGAAAATTTCGACCACCTGGGGTTATTTAACGTGCACCCAAACCTGAGCACATGGGCCTACAGCATTTCCGTCTCCATCGGAAATGCAGCCGCGCAGCCGGGATTTGATCCCGGGATCTGCGTGTCCGCAGCCGAGTACCTTAGCCACTAGACCACCGCTGCGGGGCAAGCACTGCTGATGCTAATACACTTCCTATAACACAAATAACTGTATAATTGGTCTCGTATACAATCAAAGAAAATGAATATACATAAACGAGATCGTGCGTGCAGCTATCTAGAGGGCAATCTTAATGTGCTTTAGCTGTCCACATTTTGAAGAAGCCTGTTATATTTGCGCAATGATTTAGGATGAAACGGCATGTTTTTTTTTCTCTCACTGTTTATCAGATTTTCTTAAGAACCCCATATCTTACTGTGCCGCAATTGACTTTCTTTAACAAGGTTAACAGCGACATGTAACATCGTGGAAATAGCATGATTTGCATGCAAATAATGCTTGATTTGCAGCAAATGGCATGATTTTCAGTAAGCTCATACTGTGCGCAACCAAGAAAATTTTTGTAATGCATTGGTACGTAAGATTCATTTGTTCTATCAATTGTCATTGAACCTAAATGATTTCCTTTGTGCATAGTTTGCTATACATATACCAGTATTAATCTGCACAATTGAGTAATAACCTGGTATGTATTGTATGCTGCTAGTTTGATAGTGCTAGTGTCGTTTTCAACCTCTTGAGGCAGACTGCAATTTGTAATTTGATCACATATTTTAGTTGTGGCCTATTTCTTTCTTTTTGTTTTGTGAGTATTGTAATAAAAAGATAATAACGTCTCAAAAGTAGTTTTCCAATAAACTCATTATTTTTACCACTTCCATTAGACTGACAACGAATGGTTAAAAGCTTTCTCGACGTTTTACCAAAGAATGGGGTACTGTCAGACTATCTTATGTGGCACAGAAACTTAAACTCCCTTATTATTTTATTTGAAGATTTCACAATATGCGCACGCAATTTTCTTCTTCGCCGATTCTACTTATGGATGATTTCACTCTTCCAAACATTTCATTCAACAGGCATAATCAATTGCACACTCCTTTTCATAGAAAATAGTGGGTTTTTTTTTCAGATCTGTGCTCCATTTTTCTTTTTGTCACCACTGGTAATGAAACCGACACGTGAATCACCTAACACTGCAAACACGTACTCTTGACCTGGTATTGACATCCCACCACAACATAATGTCGAAGATCATTCCTGAGAAGGTCTCGATAACCTTGGATAACTCATCATGGCTTGTAAACGTTTTTTGTAAACATTTCTACACCAAGAGCCAATAGGCTAAAGAAAACTGCACATCTTTGTAAAGAAAATCAATTATCACTGCGATAAATAGTGAACTCCTTGCATCTTAACATTTTTGCTATATTTTGAAGATCGCTCGATTTAACAAAACTAGTACATCTTTGCCTCTGAAGTTCTGGAATTGATTGAAGAGTACATATATCTTCTCGCGCTATTACATGCCATATAAATGTTCCATAACAAAATGCCCTAATAAATACCTAAAAACACGCAAAAAACGTCCATATTGTTCCACAAAGATAATATCTACTAATGCACGCTGGCCTTCGTTTAAAGCTGCCTCCTACACTTACGTAACGGCTCTAAAAATGGTCAAACTAACTTTCTATTCAATTTACTTCCATCTATACTAAAAACAAACGTAAAAATATTTTGGTGCCTGATGAATCCCTCACACGAAGAATATATATTTCTGGAAGACTCATCAGGCACTTGTACACTAATCTCATAGTGCGCTGCAGCCCTCAACGACACATTTGCGACAAGCTTTTTCGCCTCTTGCAATAATGGCCGACCTCCTAATCACCAATACGATTATGTTGTCATGCTCCTAGTGATTGTTCGATGTTGTAGGAAATTAAATGCATTTCTTTAATGCATCACTCATCGTCTGGTTACGATTCTGTTAACTCCCAATTTCTAAACAAACACCAAAGCCGTTACATCTGTTATTCTAACTAGACTTTTTCAGCAGTGACTGGATACATCTACTCGGCCTACACAGTGGAAAATCTAGAAGGTGGTTCCACTTCATAAGCCAGGCAATAAAAATTTAACTCCGAATTTTCTAACTCACTCTTGAGTACTAGCTGCAATCTTCTTGAACATGTCCTTTTCGAAATCCTCGTTACTTTCTCTACTCCAACGCATTTTTTACACCAGCCCAGCATGAACTTTAAAAAAGTCTTTGTAATGTGAAACTCAACGCGCTTTCTTCACTGATAAATGAAATCATATTCTTCACTGTTCATTATTGTCCGATTGCATATTTTAGACTTCACTAAAATATTTAGTAAGGTTTTCTACAAACATTTGCTATATAAACCATGTCTGTTAAATCTGGACACGAAAATCGCAGATGTATTCAATGCTTCCTATCTAATCATACTCAGTTTGTAACCACCAACGGCGACAATTCAACACTTTGAAAAGCAACATATGGTGTACTGCAAAGTTTATTGTTCGGACATCTTTGTTATTTATTGATAGGATCTCCCATCTTTGCTATCATCTAACATTCATATACTATTTGATGATGGTGTCATATTTCTTGAAATAACCAGTGTCAGCGATCCTTACTATTTGGAGTCTAACTAAACTGTCTTAGCTAAGTAGAGTAAACTTCGGTTATTGGAAGTAAACGTTACTCCCACGCCTTTATACTGAAACGTTCTAACTTTCTTTTTCTTTTTTCTGTCGTTTTATTGTAACCCTTTTCCTCTTTATTGCATTTGGCCATAAGTATTTTATTAAATAAATAAATAAATTTCCAAGCAATAAACACTGTATATAAAGAATACCTTGTGTAAAGCCAGTGTTGCAAAACCAAAAAAAGATTCATGTGAACTCTGTAGTTCCAAATGATTAAGAAGATACTAAGGCCTTTCTGATTGCATTAAAACACGTGATACGGAACTTAAGCCTGGCTGATATCGGCAACAAGCTTATTTGATAAATATTTACCGCGTTAAATTAGTTCTTAAACGTTTCCAGGCGCACAATTGGAGGTGAGAGGAGCGAAAATTGGTCTACTATTTTCAGTCGGGAAACATACAGCACTCGATGAACACATCAAAGAATCGGTTTGCCAAATCAGAATGAAATATGCCTTACATTGACCACTATAAACATGTCAGTAACCAAGAGGTAATTCTTACGTCACAAATTTTGTGGTTTCACAATTCTTCCATGTCCTAGCTTGTTCAGGCGAACAACCGAAATATTTTATTAAGCCCAATATAGGTGCAGGACAAAATGTTACTATGTTCCACCAACTAGGCTGATATCAACTTCAGCAAGTCAAATACAGCATAATAAACAAACTAACAAGCCTTATAAATAATGAGTCACCATTTTTGCAGTTTAATCATTCTCGAAGGCTGATATAAAACTCCGTCTTGTTGCAGCAAATGCCCATACTTGTATTAACGAAATAGGTGGCAGACCTAAACTTTTGCGAAACCTGTTAGAATAACACAAGTCTGAGAGTACTTCGCATTACAGTCATACTAATACAAGCAAATAGGGGTAATACACAAATGTATTACACTAATTAAAGCCTAATGCACTAGAAAAAACTGTTGACTGACAGGACTAATAGAAAGTGATGTTAGACTAATATAAACCACTGTTAAAACTTTTCCCAGGTCCCGCCGTGGTGATCTAGTGGCTAAGGTACTCGGCTGCTGACCCGTAGGTCATGGGATCGAATCCCGGCTGCAGCGGCTGCCATTTTGATGGCGGCGAAAATGCTGTAGGCCTATGTGCTCAGATTTGAAAGCACGCTAAAGAACCCCAGGTGATCGAAATTTCTGGGGACCTCCACTACAGCGTCTCTCATAATCATATGGTGGTTTTGGGACGCTCACATATCAGAACTTTTTTCAGGCGTTGATACTTGATGAGGTACAGATGAGAGCTAAAGGAACATTAAGGCAGGCAAGGCGCACACAGTGTTAACGCTCACTCTGAGAGCCCGCGTGCCCGCTGTGAGATGCACCGTAGGCCCGTTTACATTGACCCGACGAGGGCGCGTTGAGTCGAAATAAACAGGTTTTCTGGACTCGCCCTCCCCATGTATAAGCGGACGCGTCGGGGCGGAGAATCGTCGCGGCGAGTCCCGTCGACCCGGAGACAGGGGGTAGGTTCACCGAACTCGCCGCGCTCAGAAAGGGCATGTATAACAAGTCGCGCTGAGTTGACGACTCGTGACCTCTCCCGCCCGTCGCGGTCTCCGCTTCCCCATCACTCCGACGTTGCTCTTTCTCTGTCGGCCGGTACGCGGGCGCTAGGCACGATGACATCCTCGCGGGCTCCACGCACCATGTGGACAGATGATGAAAGAACGAAGTTGCTAGCTAAATATGGTGGCAGTTAGGTTGCGACGAAACTTCGAAAAAGTGAAATATTATACGCTGCACGGTAAAACGATTCCAGTCGGTAGGAAAAGAACCGCATTTCCTTGTTAAAACGCATTCACCACTAGTGTATGTTAATGTGCTTTGCGGGGAAGCAATGCAGTGTTCTTGACCAAAGTCAGAAATTTTTACAGCTTTTCAACTTTTCCAGAGACAACGCAGCTGCATAGCATTGCTTTCATTGTCGACGGTAAGTGGGGGAAAAACACGAGTCGCGAAGACAGTAGTTTGGAAGCGCTGGCACATGAACTTTGAAAAATTTGCAATATTGCTCATGTTCAGGCACTTATCGGTCTGTGTGGCGCTCCATATAAAAATATACACTTTAGATCATTTAAAAGGGTGCAGAAACGATATTTATTTCTGTAAGTTTAATACGAATCTTTGTTTTACGCGAGAAAATATTATTTATATTGAGCTGCCCCCAAGGCTGTCAACGGCGGACCGTAAGCGCACTTCACTGCACCGAGGGTTCCTCGGCAGCCTCCTAAATGCCCCAAAGCCGGCTTGTTGATTCGTGCTCCATTTTACTGCGCTTACCGCCAGTAACAGAAACAAATTATGCAGCTGCATTATCTCATAAAAAGTTGTAAGAGCTGTAAAAAATGTTTAAATATCGCCCAAGAACAACGCATTGCTTCCCCTCAAAGAACACCTTGAGACAACCTAGTAGCTGTGAACGCGTTGTGCCAAGGAAACGCTGTGTTCTTCCTACCCACGAGTTTTTTTCACAACCTAGTTATTGGGCGCTGCCACGATATTTAAATTGCTCTGAGAGTTAGAAAAAATTTCCTCCGAAAACTGGTCTCAAAACAAAAATGGAAGCGATTAGTGTAGTCAAACGATCGACCATGAATTTTTACATTCTTATCGGAGATGGTCGAGCGTACTGCCTGGAACGTTTAGCGTGAAATGAGCCATGTATTTATTTCGTAACTTCGTTCTTGTGATATTTTTAAATTTTGGCTATTCTTGTTTTTTATTGATAATGACGTATGACCAATTTAGGGAATTTGCGCTCTTATGGCAATAAAATTCTGTTTGATCAATTATCTTCATTTCGGTTATAACAAATAAATGTGTTACTCCGCCCGTCACGCATTTTTGTTTGAAGGCAGGGCATTCCACAGTCTAAGGTGCTGGGGTACTCGGCAAGGAATGCTACGCAGGATAAATGTAGGTCATGAATTGACCATGCACATAGTTGTACTGTCAATATTCCCGTCCCTGATTACAATGAAGACCTATGGCAAATGTACTAATCCAATACTTATATATACCAAGACAGCCATCGCGGTGGCGGAGCGACAACTGCGTAAACAACCGCAGCCCACAGCGGCGAGAGGCGAGAGCGCAGGCTTGGAGGAGCGGAAACCGGTACCGGAAGACGGGCTTTCGGCTCGCCTCGACGCAAAGCGTCGCTGCGATCACCGCTCACCTCAACTCGTCCGTGCGAGTTCATATAAACTCGGGCGCGTCGAGGTAAGCTGAACCCGCCACTCAACTCAGCCCGCCCCCGTCGCGTCCATGTACACGGGGCTCGTGAGATGCGATGTGAGAGCCTCTTTTGAGTTCTTTAACTCTCTTTTCTAGAATATTTTTATAGGATAAGCGGCTTCATCCATTCGACAATAGGAAGTTCGTGCAAACTCAATCTTCTTTTCACATATATTCCCTCTCTCGCACAATTTTTATGGCGATTTTTGAAGGAGAAGAAAGTGAAGAGTGTGCCTTTTGTCGAGCAGAGCATCCGCCGAGGGAAAAAAAAGAAGGAAGCGAATAATGCTACAAACTGTTGCGCGCAAAACAACTCAAGCCAAGTTCGTCGGACAGCTCTACACAGCACTTCCCCTGCTCACCTCTATGTGCCCCTGCATACAGCTTCTATTGTGGCATTGGTGCAATTAGGGGACCGGTTTCAGTGGCCGCCTTTAACACCTCCTCATTCTAGCCGTTCAACCCTTAGTGCGGGGCGTTCACTTCTCGATATTGAGCGCTCGTCCTTTCCCCTTCGTGAGACCCGTTTTATAGCGATGCTCTTTACAGGTGGGTTCAGGCCGATCGCGTGCGTGGACAAAATGATGGGTCGAACAACAATTTTCACACCCTCATACTCAGCCCTCGCCACCTCTTTTACGTGCGTTGGAATATTCGGCCGCAATTCCCACCAATTATCTTGCTGCTTTCTCTCGGGACGTAGAGATAGCACTTGTGATGTTACTAGCATTTGCCCTTTGGGCACTCTATGGAACGGACGCCTGTCGTTCGCTTGGAGGAGGAAGAGGGGCAATTCCAGGAGCACCAACGCACACAGTAGCATGAGTAAGCGCGTAAAGAGCTTTAAGCCGCTGCCGCCGAAGGTGCAGCCATAGCCACCGACGGTCCTTTGAGTACCACCACGGCGAATAGCTGCGACTCCCTCACTGAAGAAGAGCATGTTGCTTGCCTCGAGCGTCGACTTGAATAAAAACGCCGGTGTGGCAGGTGGCAGCGGTCGAACGCCACCGACGAGGATCGAGTCATTGAAGCGCAACGCAAACGCAATCAATGCAGCCGTGTCTGCTCACCATCCAAAAATTTCCGCCTGGAAGCGGCTTGATTTCAACACACTATTCGAACATTAACTATAGCATACCCACCATAGTCAGCTTGGCTGACTTCCATCTTGGCGGTTGTAATAGGGCTCCGAAGTTTTTGAACGCTGTTTCGTGCCAAAATTCAGCTAAAGTGTACAGAACGCTTTGGTTATGCGGCCATATTTTGGGCATTTTCATGTACCGGTGCAGTTTATGGCCTTTAAAGTGACCTGTAACACGCTTTCATCGAGGCCACAAGGCACTACCGATCGGTGGTCGAGGCTCCTGAGAACACGCGAGCCCGACACTATCACACAGCACGTGGCCACAAATTTACAATAAGTTTGCAAACATATCCACATATCATTCCCTCTTTTCTCTACAAACGTTGCCATACTCCGAAATGTCCACGCAACCAACCTAATGTCCACGGCCGTTGATTGATTGGAGCATTGCGAGCTGCATAGTTATTGTGGCCACCGCCGCATGCCACCACTTGCATGCTGGCTTGTTTGAGATCACACTGAAGGGAAGCCGCACGTGCGCATAAAAAGGAAACGATTCTCAAGGTCATGATACGCACTCACGAAATCATGCATCTTGTCCTTTTGTCCTTCTACCCCCTCTGTAGCATTTACCGTGCTCCCTGGTACCAAAGGAGAAAAGAAACGCTTGAAACTTGCCACAAATTCATGTAATTCTGTTCGTACTTGGTGGATTCTAAGATCTTTTGGGGCAGTCTATCACTTTTTAGCTTTTGTCACGCATTGGGCATCTTCCAGCAGCATTTTGCGGACTTGCTTTCACCGCAGTGCCTAAACCTTGATTGCCATTTTTTTCACGTGTCTCCCTTCGTCTCCTCTATTCATTGATGTTTTTTGTTCACTCTTATCTTTCTTGACCAGCCGCTAAGTCATCAGCCTCAGGCAGCACTTTATCGTTATTAAAACAAATGATACGAACTGCAGTGCTCTCTTGAATACTTTCTCCGGAAAAGCTGTAGTTCCGTGTGCTCGAATTCGGGTGCACGTTAAAGAACCTCAGGTGATCAAAATTTCCGGATCCCTCCACTACGGTGCCTCCCATAATCATATGGCGGTTTTGGGACGTTAAACTCCACATATCAATGAATCAATTATTCATTCGCATAATCTCTGCTGCAAGTTTATTACAAAAAAAAACATAGTAACTATGTATGCAGCAGCTTGTATGAGAATTTTTTCTAGTAGAAAACATGGGACGTCATGAGCTCTGAGTAAAGTATGGTAACAACAAACGAAAAATTTTATCATTTTCCCCATGCACCTCACCTCACACAAAGTGCCACTCAAGCTGGTTTGGGAAATGAACCTATCCACCCTGCTGCAAAGACACCATGCGGCAATACGTCGAAAGAACTCGAGAACTTGGCCACCTGCGTATCATGAAACGACAGAGAATCGATAGCCGTCTCTATAATCTGCGACGATGTAGGGTCTACGTGTCGATAGGCTGAAGTTCACTCTGCCAGAAGATTCAGGAACGCCCCTTAGTATATGACGACGTTGTTTTGCCCGTCAGTATGGAGTCATGTCCTATTAAAATGGCAAGTTGGGCTTGTTACTACATGGAACTTGCAACATTTGTTCCAAAAAAAATTGCACGTGTGTGTAACGTGGTCAAATTTATTGGTCCCCAAAACTTGGAACGAAAATTGCTGAAAACTCACAGGCATCAATGGTCGCCCACCATTTAAGTGCTATTAAGTGAGGAGGGCAAAAAAACTGAATATTTTTAATGGTTGTACTTTTATATATGTCTACGTTAACTATAAACTTACTTTATGGTTTACCTGACAATTGGCTAAATGGCTAATTGCCTCACTTTCTTGTCGAGTGCCATAAGTGGAGGCGTATCCAGACAATCTGCTATCGGGGCTAGTGTTTAGTTCGGCGCACTGTCGGGTCAACGAGACGTGGCTTACTTTTGCGTGGTTGGTTCGAGCGTACCTTACATAGTTCATTTATTTGAATATGTGTTGTTCACTAGAATGAAAATTCAGAGTAGAACCAGGTCACAGAATGTACTGATAGTCAACGCCGTGTCTGCCGACTGCGTTCGCTGGAAATTCACTCCGAAATGTAATAGCATCATCCAATATTACCCATTTAATAATGGCTGAAATACCATGAGCTTCGTTTTACTCACATTTAACTGTAAACGATTAGTATGTAGCCCAGCTGATAAGTTCTGTGACTAGGAATTTACCAATGGTACGAGAGTAACTGAGTCAGTAGAAGAATGGAATACGCTCATGTCATCTGCACATAGAACCATATTTGGGGTGGATGGAATATAAACTATATGAATAATATAAAGAAAAACCGATGTTGGACGTAGAATTACACCTTGAGGGATGCCATACTTAATAGATTGCAAATCTCATTTTGTGTCGCGAGAACCAACAAAGTGTACTCAATTTGACAGGTAGGACTGAATTAAAGTCAGAGACAAAACACGTATTTCATACCTTGGTAATTTAGTGAAGAAGAAGTCGTGTTTGATGGACTCAAATGCCTTCCTGAAGTCTAAAAGATGCATAAAGTATATAGGAGATGTTCTATGTTATACAGTCATTTTTTCTTGATCTAAAATAATGCACTTTCAGTCGATTTACCTTTTTGAAATCAATATTGATGTTGCGATAGCAGGTTGTGCTTGCATAAATATTTTACTTATCTAGAATGGATAACTTTCTCTCCTTTTTTCGAAAAACACGGGAGTACAGATGTAGGCCGGTAGTTACTGAAATTCTGAAATGAACCTCTTTTATGCAATACAGCAATTCTCGCAACTTCCTTCTTATCTGGAAATAATCCAATAGACAAAATAACAATTGCTATGTTTGATAATACTACACCTAATATATCGGAAACAGGTTTACAGGTGCAACCTTAATGCTATCAAAACCTGCAGAGCGGTTGTTTTGTAATTAAGAATAATCTGTAAGATTTCATTCGGTGAAGTTGGATCTAGAAACAAAGTCCTTAGTTTGGAAGTTTTAATATAGAAATCAGCATCCCTCGAGCTACTGTCTGAATCAAACGTTCCAGATGGGAGGACGAATGAATTAAATTGATCGGCGAGATCTCTTCCGGTGTAAATTTGGTTACACGAGACATATTGAGTCGGCAAAGTGGTATGTTTATTTTTTTAAATGTCTTTTAGTGTAGACCATGTTCTACGGGGATCAAAATGTATGTAAGCGAATTTGTTTGTGTAGTACTGATATTTTGATGTTTTTATATCCGTTCTTAACTAATCAACTGATTAAACATGATGTGAATGCTCGTGACGTGACACCATCTTTTCAAGATCACTCTCATGTCGAATGCGCATTGCTTTGTCACATTGCCCTTTGCGCACAAAAATGTGCCCACTTTTTTGTTAAACGAAGTGATAGTTACTTTCCACTCCTTTCGATCAAGTAAGCCAAAAAATCTGTTTATTCATGGCGGTCAAAATACCGAAAATTCTTAATCAGTCTGCTTTTCTTTCAGAGAGGAGTAACTTTCAATTCATTTTCTGTCGAGATCTGTGACGAGAATCGTGCCATAACAACTGGCTCCTTTCCAGCATGTGATGGAAACCTTGCAGGGCTTCCAAATCAGCTTTCACAAGTTCAGGCAGTTGAAGCTCATGTGCGAAATTCTTCGATTACGCAAAAAAACTTTTAGTTTTCCTTGCGCTGAAGACCGTGCACTTCAATGTTTAATCGACGGCTATACTCCTCCATGTCATGGAGCTTCAGACTGTTGCCGTTCGTGGTTGAGCCCGCCTCAATAACCACGACACGTTTCTTCAGTGCTGTCATGTTATTGTTTTGCCGATCTAATATAACTAATACTGTGCCATACTTCTCAGAAAGAAGTTCGATTGACTTTTCAATTCCGGTCACCTTTTTCATTGCTTCATTGAGGGAGTCAACCTTAGCGACAAGTGGGATAAGCAATATAATCTTTTGATTCAGCTCATTTAGCTTTCCATGAATATTTGAAATCTGATAATAATCTGTCACTGGTGCACCTCTGGCCTTGGCCATCTTGCACGTCACACAGATCCAAGTGTTGCGAAACAATTTATTAATACTGCCCAAAGATGCAGCAGTTACACAAGAACACTTCCCTACATGATAAAAGTATTTACAAGCCATACAGTTAAGGAATATCGAGGTTTCGGTTATCTGTTCATGGCATGTCAATCACTCAGGTTTGTTCATCTCCGCCATTGCAGGAGCAGTAACCGTGAGGAGCAGTACACCGTGAACATTTCACACAGCAGCAGCTTAGGATAAAAAGAGAGAGAGAGAGAGAAGAACAAGACCAACCTGCAGAGACAGTATGGTATAGTCAGTCAGTGTTCTCGCTGTGTCGCGTCCACTGCCGCTGCTGTGCGAAATGTTACATGACCGCGCGCTCTTGTTTTCTAGACTTTAGGCTAGATACAGTAGTGAACTACCTTGGGCGCCCTCGTTCTGCTGCCATGCAAAATGGAAATTCATCGAGGCACAGAATGTCAATAAGAATAATTTTCGATAGCACCTTTGCATTACACACTTTTCCGTATTTGAGACAAAGAACAAAACAGTATATCAAAGTCTAATAAATTTATTAGGTTTTGGTGGATATGTGGGGTTTAACCTCACAAAACCACCATATGATCATGAGAGACGCCTTAGTGGAGGGCTCCGGAAATTTCGACAACCCGGGTCTTTTAACGTGCACCCAAATCTCAGCACACGGGCCTAGAACATTTATGCCTCCATCGGAAATGCAGCGGCTGCCGCCGGAATTTGATCGCGCAACCTGCGGGTCAGCAGCCGAGTAGCTAAGCTACTAGGCCACCGCGGCGGGGCAATACGTGCTGTTTTGTGTATTACTGAACACGTGAATCGGAAACTAGTGGTCTTTTATTTCATTGTGCGAAATAATGGTCAAAGTAAAGTGTCGTGCCAGTTTTGTTTGATATGTGGGGTTTAACGTCCCAAAACCACCATATGATTATGAGAGACGCCGTAGTGGAGGGCTCCGGAAATTTTGACCACCTGGTGTTCTTTAACGTGCACCCAAATCTGACTACACGGGCCTACAACGTTTCCGCCTCCATCGGAAATGCAGCTGCCACAGCCGGGATTTGAACCCGCGACCTGCGGGTCAGCAGCCGAGTACCTTAGCCACTAGACCACCGTGGCGGGGCATGTCATGCCCGTTAGATCTTATGAGCTTGTCAATACGTTTTGAGGCATCCAACCACATTAGACTTGTTTTTAGCGGCGCTGTATCATGAAATATGCAAACCTGGGAAGAGCATATGTCACAAGTAAACTACAACAGCATATTTGCAGCCATCTCATGGAGAAGGAAAAACGTAAGTTAGCCTTGCCGCAACGTAGATAAGTTGTACGGTTAAGCATACAAAAGAAAACAGATGTGTCTTTGTCACTTGAACTTGTGCATTTAAAAGAGGCGTTTTTGTTTTTTGTACACGGATTGGTATCGCGGACCCCTTCAAGAAAGACGCTTAATGATGTAAACTCATGTATTCTATCAGTTAGGCTGAATAGGTGGTTCTTGCAAAACATCATGCAAATAAGCGACAGGCAGCCTGAAAAGCATCAACAATCGTGGAGCATGGATGTCTTCATTATCTTTCAGCAGTAGCATAATTTATATATCAAGTTTTAATATCAACTACAGGTAGATTAGGCAGTGGGAGTGCTCGTGGCACCCACTTGTGTCCTGCTGAGACTAAAAAACCCTAGACATTAAAATACTCTTTTATAAGAACAGCTGCTTCCCTGAGGCATACAACTACACAATTTACTAGAATGTAGCGCACAATTTCTTCAGGAGGACTGCAAAGTACACGCGGGGGTTCGCGACAAAGATTTACAACATTATCATCTATTAATTTGCAAAAAGGCGTGTCACTCGGAAAGTAATAAAGCTTGTTGCACGCTTTCGACATTCAATATATAAAGGTGGCACAACATTGAATAGTGAAAGCTATTTAGTTAAGAGGTATGTAGCTAGTTTACGAGTGTGAAAAGAATTAAATACTGATGATATGTGGGGTTTCACGTCCAGAAATTACCATATGAATATGAGAGACGTCGTAGTGGAGCGCTCCGGAAATTTCGACCACCTGGTGTTCTTTAACGTGCACCCAAACCTGAGCACAAGGGCCTACAACATTTCCGCCTCCATCGGAAATACAGCCGCCACAGCCGGGACTCGATCCCGCGACCTGCGGGTCAGCAGCCGAGTACCTTAGCCACTAGACCACCGCGGCGGGGCAAGAATCAAATACTGACTATGACTGATTGAGAAGCACTATATTCTACGGCTCAGCGTGCGTAAGTTCTCTTTGTGGAAATGTTCGTTTAATTGCTCGAAAGATCTACTGACCCTGCGTGCACCTCGCAACAGTTCGAAATGTGTGTCGTGTAAAACATGACTGCATTCTACGCTCATAGCACTTTCGAGGCCTTTTCACTAGCTCCACGACCAAGGTAAATGACATGTCCAAACATGATAATCATGACATGCGTGTCATGTGAAACATGAATGGATGCTATGGTTATAGTGCGCTCGAGATCGTTTCGCTAGCTTCATATATACGAAATTTGGCGTGACGTGACGTCAATGAATGACGAAGTTGTATGATTTGTGCAGACATGATAATCAACGACATGCGGGTCATGTAAGAACATGAAAACATACTACGCTCATCGTGCGCTTGCGACTATTTCCCTAGCTTCACACACACCAAATTTGGAATTACGCGACGTGAATGGGTGATGTGCAAACAAATATGATAAACATGAAATGTGTGTCATGTAGAACATGACTGCATTCAACCTCATAGCACTTTCGAGGCCTTTTCGTTAGCTCCACATATATCAAATTTGTTATCACGTGACGTAAATAGGCGACTAAGGTAAATGACACGTCCAAATATGATAATCATGACATGCGTGTCATGTAAAACATGAATACATGCTACGCTCATAGCACGCTCGTGGCCGTTTCGCTATCTCCACATTTACCTAACTCGGTATGACGGGACGTGATAGACGACAAAGGTAAAGGACACGTCCAAACATTATAATTATGACATGGAAATCATGTAAAGGTGCGATCAAAAGTTTGCAGACCACGGGATCGCGTGGCAGAATGCATAGACGCGCCAGCTAGCGACGAGACAAGACGAGACACCTGCTGCAGGGCGCATGCACGTCCCATCTTACCACTTGGCTTTTCATGTCGCTCTGTAGGACACGGTTACGGCGCTCGTAGCCAAAACGACAACTTGATGTCACTTTCGTTGCTCTATCGAATTCGTGCCATTCTTTTACGTAGCGGCTGCGACGGGGCCGGTTCAAGCACCGGCTCACGTTGTTAGTGACAACGGTAGATTAGGATAAGTAAGCATAGCTAGCATCACACAACCTGACGAAGCCAAACGCACAAAAATAAATTTTCTCAGGCTAGCTTGCCTTTGTTGAGCTAATCCAAGTCACTTAAGTGAGCTTAGTTAAGTCAAAGTTAATGCACCGAAATTAATCAAATGTAGTCGAGCACTTTATGACCCTAATAAGCCAAGCGAAAGTAGGTTTAGCTAAGCCCAGTCGAGCTTGGTGTTTTGATGTTAGCCAAGTTAAACTTAAATGAGCCCATATGAGTCGAAATAAGTTTGCCCAAATTTAATTTGGTGAAGTTGATCATGTTCATTCTTAACTTGGCCGCGCAAAATTAGCCTATACAAGGCAAGCCTTGTCGTGGCCAATTAATCTAAGTTAACTTTCCCATGAGCCCACAAAAGTCAAGGTCAAGACTTTTGTGGGCTCAAGTACCGACTTCCGACTAAAGAATAATTTAGGTATAATTACTGCTAATTATTAGGAATACAAAATATGACTGAATATTAGTCGGAAATTCAGCAAAAGTGCCTTTTATATTGGAGTATGACGTGGCATTATTAGGGTAAATATACATAACTAATCTAACTAGACAAACACCAGTGTAACTATAAAAACTCTGATGAAACTTGGTTGGTCATAGCATCATCAAACCAATTGGAATATGATTAGCTTTATATAGACAGCATCTTAATAAAACACAAATAATTACCATAATTGAAGTCGAATTTTCATAAGCTCAGAAAATCCAAGCTCAGCAGGATGCTGATTACTCCTGGCCGAGTCGAGTCTCGTTTGCTTAAATAGAAATCTCATTAGGCTAAACAATATTTATAAATATTACTGAATAATGTGCGGGACATCAAAGCGAACCCGAAGTACTAGAGTTTTATGTCGCAGAATTACACAAATCACGCCTAGTTTCACCTTATTGAGATTGAGCTAAGGTCGGACTTGCTATGAAACCATTAGCTTCACTGTGACTTCACCTTGTGCCTCTAGTGCAAGCTGCTTACGTTTTTTTTTTGTTTTTTTATCGAGTGGCGCACTGCTTTCTGTTGCGCTTACCGCTTTTCAGGAGTTTCAGTAAGAGGCAGTCAAACTGCACTGTCCAGTTATATTCTCTTTTGAAAGAGAAAAATACAGCATTTTTGAAACAATACAAAAACTATTGATTGTTAGAATTTTTAGCTGCTGATAAAATATTTCTTCTATGCAGATCCAAACATAATTACAATTTTAGGAGAAGCTGTCTGTACAATAAAAAAGCGGTTCTAAAAAAACCAAAGCATCACCTGTAAAATATCTGGCTGTTACGTTTATACATGCTCCACAGTAAGAATTCCCTTTGCGATTGAAAACGTGCTACAGCGACAACAGTCGCCATAAAGACAATGCAAGCAGTGAGGAAAGCTACACATGAATTACACAAGCAGGTACTGCGTCATATAGTTAAAATTATCAGGTTATTTTGAGTTTTTATAGTGCTTATCTCTTTCACATTGGCCCCTCAGGACTCAATAAACGTCTGCTTTTCAGTTTCAGAGAAAAACAAGGGCCCCATTGAGCTGTTTTTTTTTATTTACACTCTTGACAAAATATTTAAGTATTTCTGCTCCTCTCGAAGTTGCAACTGAATACCCAAGCATTCTTCGGTCCATAACAGCTTGTACACTCGGCGAGCCGTCCACGTGTGGATGACGACGACAACGAAGCTGCGCCTGAGCACAGTACGCTAAAGGGATTGAATTTCCCACAATATTTTATTGAGTGGGTGGCAGAATTTTTATAATCAAAAGAATTCTACTGCATCAAGGATGGATGTTCATCACCTAGATTTAAACAAACGCACGGAGTTCCCCAAGGAGCAGTCTTATCTCCAGTGTTATTTAACGCTTTAAAGCACAATTCCAACGGACCAAGAAGTTACTCCCTACATTTATGCTGATGACATCGCATTCTCTGCTCCTGAATGTGATATTTACTCATTACAACTTAAATTACAAAGATATATTAACATGTTATAAATTTGGTGGCAGTCAATTTTAATATTATTAAATGTCAACAAAAGTGCGCTCTTGGGTTTTTCGCTTCCAGACTCATTTTCAATATCAATGCTCTATAAACAAGAACTCATCCAGCAAGTAGACTCTATAAAATATTTGCGAATCATTTATAATGAAAAACATTACTGAAGTCCACACATAGAGTATATTAATACCAAGGCACAATAAGCCTTAGGCTTACTGCACCAGCTTTGTAACCGGAAATATGGGTTACGGAGGCACACCTTGATAACGTTTTAAAATATGTACATGCGCCTCATCATGGGATTCGGATTCATACTGTTCTCGGGTGTCCCTGCTTACAAAACAAAACCTCTAGTTGTCTTGGAGCGAGAAGCACTGCGTATGTGTCTGGGACTCCCTAGGTTTCCGGCTATCAACGAACTGTACCAGGAAGCGCGCCTGCCTGCACTGCTTTGTCGATTTCGCATTTTGACAGTACAAGCATTTTCAAAATTGTATAGCTTAGCGGCAAGAAGATCTCAATATGCTCTTATCGCAAACCCAGACGCCTTCTTTTTTGCTCATTGGCCACAGTTTCACACACCCCACATAATGTTTGTACAAAAAAATCTACAAAGTTACATTTCTAATGTGAACATTAGAAATGTAATTGAGAAAAATGACTCGAATTGTCATGTTATAATTGAATATGATAATATATTCCCCCAAAACACCAAGTTACAATCTCTCAAAATTTTTAATAACATATTATTAAAAATGTCACTAAAATGTTATTAAAAATGTCACTACGTCGATGCATCCTGCCACGCGATCCCGTGGTCTGCACACTTTTGATCGCACCTGTACAGTAGAATTTACGTCCGCCTCGTAGCGCCGTGCTGATATTAAAGTGACATATCAACGTTACTCATTCGTGCTTCGCAGATCATCGATTCCTGATGTGCGTGGGATATGCCCATTCTTTTTCGAAACCACTTTGTAAGTACATGTTCGAGAAAACTCGTCGAATCATGCGGTGGCTGTGTGGTGCATACGTTAGCGTGTTTGCTTGAGATGCTTGCAGTCATTGGTTCGATTCCAGTGCTGTGTGTGATTGGTATATGAATGTACGCGTTGATGTTTGTTTTTAATACGATAGCAATTATACGGACAGTCTCGGCTAGTTTTTGCCTTCTTCGTCACCACCACTTCTGCCGCCATCCACGTATATATATATATATATATATATATATACATATATATATATATATATATATTATCACGCAGCAAAGGACGACGCAGTTGTCTAAAAGGAAAACAAGTTTATTGGAGCGAAGTTGTGCTCCCCTAACAACCGAAAGAATACACAAGCAGCGGTCGGCGAAACGACGTGCACGCTGGTGAGCGCCGGCAATCGAATGTCGCGACATCGGCTGTAAGGGAATTTATATCCCTCGGCGCGAGGGTTTCTCGAATAGTCGAATTGTATGGAGAACACTTTAGAAGAGCTGAGATTATGCTAGACGGTTCACATTTGTTCGAAACGCTGCCCCTATCACAAGAGATAATACATGCCGCGTACAAAGAACAGAATACGTGCTTGACATACAGCCAACAGTGATAGCACAGGCCGGCGCAGCCAGGCCAAAAGAGCAAAACACAAATAAACAAACCCAATGCATGGTTCGCGGCATTACATCCCCCTCTAAGAGTGCATCGACCCGATGCTAACATTAGGGACAGTCCAAACAAATTAAAATAAAAGTTCGTCATCGTCCGTAGAAAGGTTTTAAGCGAACCACATGGACGACTTCGGGCCGCGTGCGTCGTCGTGATGTATGGTAGTCAATATCGGGGATCACTTCGTACGTTAGTTCGCGAACACGTCGTAGAATCCGGTAGGGTCCGAAATAGCGTCGTAGAAGTTTCTCACTGAGTCCACTTTGTCGAATGGGAGTCCAAACCCACACACGATCTCCAGGATGGTACTCGGCGTCTCGGCGTCGGAGATTGTAGCGTCCGGCATCCACCAGTTGCTGGTCCGTTATACGAACTCGAGCGAGCTGGCGGGCCTCCTCCGCACGTTGGAGGTATCCTTGGACGTCGGCGTTGAGGTAGTCGTCTTCTACGTGCGGAAGCATCGCGTCGAGCATCGTAGTCGGCCGTCTTCCGTAGACCAGCTCGAACGGTGTCATCTGCGTGGTTTCTTGGATAGCCTTGTTGTACGCAAACATGACGTACGGGAGGACTTCGTCCCACGTCTTATGTTCAACGTCGACGTATATAGACAGCATATCCGCGATTGTCTTATTCAGCCGTTCCGTTAGTCCGTTCGTTTGGGGGTGGTACGCCGTCGTTCTTCGGTGATCCGTGTTGCTGTAGCGTAAGATTCCTTGCATGAGCTCCGCAGTGAATGCCGTTCCGCGGTCCATGATTAGGACCTCAGGGGCTCCATGTCACAGCACAACTTGGTTATTAAAGAACTTTGCAACTTCTTGTGCAGTTCCCCTCGGAAGAGCGGTGGTCTCTGCGTAGCGTGTCATGTAGTCTGTCGCTACGACAATCCATTTGTTCGCAGATCAGGATGTAAGGAACGAGCCCAGAAGGTCCATTCCAATCTGCTGGAAGGGCCTCGTTGGGACAGCGATCGGCTGCAGAAGTCCGGCGGGTCTCGTCGGTGGTGTTTTTCGTCACTGGCAGTCACGGCAGCACCGGACGTAGTGGGTGACATCAGATGTAAGGCGGGGCCAGAAGTATTTCGCCTTGATTTTTGTAATCGTGCGAGCTGTTCCGAGATTTCCGGAAGACGGGTCGTCGTGGCACGCTTCCAAAATTTCGTCACAAAAGTCTGCGGGGATGACAAGTAGATAATTCGTTCTCGTTCTGGGGTTGAAATTCTTCTTCACTAGGATGGAGTTTTTGAGGCTGAACGCTGGTAAGTTGCGCTTGAACACCCTAGGCACGGCGACGTTGCGTCCTTCGAGGTAGTCGATCATGGCGCGGAGGTCAGGGTCGGCACGCTGCTGGGCGGCTAGGTCGCTCTCTGTCACGACTCCGAAGAACGCGCTGTCTTCATCGGAGTCCTGTGGTGGTGGGTCGACGGGGGCGCGGGACAGGCAGTCGGCGTCGGAGTGTTTCCTGCCGAGTTTGTAGACTATTGTAACGTCAAACTCTTGCAGGCGCAAGCTCCACCGCCCAAGACGGCCAGAGGGGTCCTTCAAATTGGCGAGCCAACACAGCGCATGATGGTCTGTCACTACCTTAAACAGTCTACCATAGACGTATGGGTGAAATTTTGAAAAGGCCCATATGATAGCCAGGCACTCTTTCTCGGAGGCAGAGTAGTTCCTCTCCTCCTTCGACAGACCACGGCTTGCCGAGGCGATTACCTTTTCGCAACAGCTTTGCTTTTGGACGAGGACGGCAACCAAACTGATATCACTGGCATCCGTGTGCATTTCCGTTTCGACGTTTTCGTCGAAATGAGCGAGCACGGGCGGGTTTTGCAGGCGTTGTTGCAGCTCGCAGAACGCCTTTTCTTAGTCGTTTTCCCAGCTGAAAGGGGTGCTTTCTTTCGTCAGGCGCGTGAGTGGCTCTGCAATGCGTGCGAAGTTTGAGACGAAGCACCGGTAGTATGCGCACAGTCCGAGAAACCTTCGCACACCCTTTTTATCTTTCGGCCTTAGGAAGTTCGGAATGGCTGATGTTTTTGCCGAGTTAGGCAGGACTCCCGCGGCGTTCACGACGTGACCCAAGAACTTGAGTTCCTCGTACGCGAAACGGCACTTCTCAGGCTTCAGCGTTAACCCCGACGTACGAATGGCCTCGAGTACAGATTCCAACCATTTGAGGTGTTCGTCGAAAGTCCGGGCGAATACGACAACGTCGTCGAGGTATACGAGGCAAGTGTGCCACTTCAGGCCTCCTAGCACAGTGTCTATGACTCTCTGAAACGTTGTGGGCGCCGTGCACAGCCCAAACAGCATCACCTTGAACTCGTATAGACTGTTCGGGGTTTTAAATGCAGTCTTCTCTCGGTCTCTCTCGTCCACTTCAATTTGCCAGTAGCTGGTCTTCAGATTCATGGATGAGAAGTACTTGGTGTGGCAGAGGTGGTCGAGGGCGTCGTCGATTCGTGGCAGGGGGTACACGTCCTTTTTGGTGATTTTGTTTAGTTTCCGGTAGTCAACGCAGAATCTTAAAGTGCCATCTTTTTTCTTCACGAGTACAACCGGCGCAGCACACGGACTTTTCGATGGCTGTATTATGTCGTCGCTGAGCTTGTCATCTACTTGACTCCGAACGGCTTCGCGCTCGTGTGAAGAAACGCGGTACGGTGACTGTCTGGTAGGTCGGGCTCCATCTTCGGTTATTATCCGGTGCTTCGCCAAGGGTGTCTGACGTAACTTCGAGTTCGAGGAAAAACACTCGCTGTAGCGACGGAGCAACTCAAGTAATCTGTCCCGATTTTCTTGTGACAGCGCCGGGTTCACGTCGAAAGGATGTGGCAGCCTGGAAGCATCTGCGCGTGCGCGTTCAAAGGTGGCGACCGTGATCACTTGACTCGCTTCTTGCGTTTCTTCGAGGAACGCAATTGCAGCGCCCTTGTTTTGATGCTGGTACTCCTCGGTAAAATTGGTGACCAAAACGTGGGATCTGCGTTGCTCAAACCGCGGAATGCCTTTTGCGACAGACACACCGCGGTCTAAGCAACCTTTGGTCAGTCTCCACGATAGCGTCGACGTCAGGAGCAGCACCTTCACAATAGACGGCGATCATCAAGCTTGCGTGGCGTGGCAGGGTGACGTGATCGTCAGCGATCCTTACAGCAGCACGGTGTCCGAGGTTCGGCTGCGGCGTCGTGGAGTGATCGGAAGAAAACGTTATCTACCTGGTCTGCAGATCAATTATTGCGCCATTGTCCGTCAAAAAATCCATTCCGAGAATTACGTCGCGGGAGCAGTTAGGCAAAATGACGACCTCCGCAGGGTACGTAGTGCCGTCTATGGTGACGCGCGATGTGCATATTCCACTTGGGGTCACGAGGTGGCCTCCTGCTGTGCGTATGTGCGGACCGTCCCATCTAGTCTTAACTTTCTTTAGCTTGGATGCGAATGTCCCGCTCATGACCGAGTAGTCGGCTCCCGTGTCGATGAGGGCGACTACTTCAAGGCCGTCGATGGACAACTGGACGTCGGATGCCGCTTTCCTCGAATTTCGGGTGCGTCGGGGCGTCGTATCGCAGCTTGCGTGTGGTGATGGTCGGGCACTATGCGTCGTCATCGTCGTCTTTTCAGCGCAGGCTTCGTCATTTCGGGTACGCGTCGCGCAGCGTAGCTTTCGTCGTTTTCGGGGGTCTCGTCAGGGTGTCGTCGAGTCATCGGGATGAGGGCATGTCGTGAATCATGGTCTTGCGTCGTTGGAGGGTTTTCATTTTTTCGCCGTTGCAACTTCACCTCCAGAAGTTGCTGCTTTTAGTTTCCCCCTCGTGGGCTGGGAGACCTTCTATGGGTGCAGTCAGCATTGCGGCGACGGCTGGGTGATTGGTACGGGTAGGGCGACGGCAAAGGGTTGAAACGGGATGATCCACGGCTGGTGTTCGACAGGTATTCTTCGATCTCAAATGGGCACTGGCCGGCTCGCGGGCGGGGTGCGTCGACGGAGAACCCACGCAAACCCAGCCTCTTGTACGGGCAGCGGTGATAGACGTGGTCGGCCTCTCCGCAGTGGTAGCACAGCGGACGATTATCTGGCGTTCGCCACACCTCGGTCTTCCTGGGCGCCTGGTTTCGGGTTACAGGGGGTCGGGCGGGCGACATTGGGCGGCGGTACAGCGGGGTCTCTTGATAACGGGTTGGGACGGGTCGGGGTCGACGAACAGCAGCGGAGTAGGTCATCGCTTGTGGTTCGTAAGATGCTTCCAACGGCGTAGAAATCCCCAGTGCTTGCTGAACCTCCTCGCGGACGACGTCAGTGAGGGAGGCGACTTGGGGCTGCGGCATTGCTGGGAACAATTTCCTCAGTTCCTCGCGAACGACGGCGCGGATGGTCTCCCGCATGTCTTCCGTCGCCAATCCAGGGGCGTTTACTGGGTTCACCGAAAGGGTGTTGAGTGGTCTATCGTATTGCCGCGAACGCATATCCAAGGTCCTCTCGATCATCGAAGCCTCGGTTACGAACTCAGCGACGGTCTTAGGGGGGTTGCGGATGAGTCCAGCGAAGAGCTCTTGTTTAACTCCCCGCATCAGAAAGTGCACCTTCTTCTCTTCTGCCAATTCAGGGTCAGCTTTCCGGAACAGCATCTTCATCTCCTCAGCGAACAGTACAACACCTTCGTCAGGGTGTTGCATTCGCGTCTCCAACAAAAGGGCGGCTGGTTCTTTCCGCAGAACGGTAGCGAATGTTTTGAGGAATTCGCTCCTAAAGACAGTCCAGTCGGTTAGGGAGCCTTCATGGTTCTCAAACCACGTTCGAGCTGCATTCTCCAAATAGAAGAAGACATGACGAAACGTTTCTTCGTCATTCTACCTGTTAAAGATGCGAATGCGCTCCAGGTTCTCCAGGCACTCTTCCGGGTCTTCACCAGGAGATCCTCGGAATGATGGGGGCTCACGAGGTTGTTGCAGAACGACAGGAGGGTTGGTAGCGCTGGTCATGGTGCCTGCGTTGATCGTCGTGGTTTTTACGTCTTGTTTCTTCTTTTTGTTTGGGAGCAGTCCAAACTCTGGCTGAAGGCCTTGCTGTCGACGGCTGACACGAGTTGGGCTTGCTTGTGGGCTTGGCAATGGCTTAGGATTCATGTACCCCGCACCTCCACCAGATGTCACGCAGCAAAGGACGACGCAGTTGTCTATAAGGAAAACAAGTTTATTGGAGCGAACTTGTGCTCCCCTAACAACTGAAAGAATAAACAGACGGCGAAGCAGCCGGTAGGCGAAACGACGTGCACGCTAGTGAGCGCCGGCGATCGAAGGTCGCGACATCGGCTGTAGCCCCGCCGCGGTGGTCTAGTGGCTAAGGTACTCGGCTGCTGACCCGCAGAGCGCGGGTTCGAATCCCGGCTGCGGCGACTGCATTTCCGATGGAGGCGGAAATGTTGTAGGCCCGTGTGCTCAGATTTGGGTGCACGTTAAAGAACCCCAGGTGGTCTAAATTTCCGGAGCCCTCCACTACGGCGTCGCTCATAATCATATAGTGGTTTTGGGACGTTAAACCCCACATATCAATCAATCAAACATCGGCTGTAAGGGAATTTATATCCCTCGGCGCGAAGGTTTCTCGAATAGTCAAATTGTATCGATAACACTTAAGAAGAACTGAGATTATGCTAGATGGTTCACGTTTGTTCGAAACGGTGTCCCTATCACAAGAGATAATACATGCCGCACACAAAGAACAGAATACGTGCTTGACACACAGCCAACAGTGATAGCACAGGCCGGCGCAGCCAGGCCGAAAAAGCAAAACACAAATAAACAAACCCAATTCATGGTTCGCGGCAATATATATATATATATATATATATATATATATATATATATATATATATATATATATATATATATATATATATATACGGGGGAAAATGCGCTAGTGCTTTCTTTCTGCAAACTTCGCCTGCTAGCCAGGGTTGTCTCCGCCCCCGCGCTTATCTCGCGAGGGAAACCCCAGGAGGGGGGTATGATTTCTGCCTTATCGCGGCAATGATCAGCGTGTGGCTTATGCCCAACCCTCTTCTCCCACAGGCGGGAGCTTCTACGAGCTGCACTCACTCTCAACACGAAATAACGGTGCCAAAACTGTACCTGGAGCAGCCATGTTCTCTTACACCAGAGTTTTGTAGGGTTGCGTGAAACCGGATCTAAATAAGCTGACTGCCAGCCTCACTTTATATATCAACAGGAGCCTTGTTGTTGTCGTCTATTGTGGCCACACCACAGGATATTTGATTACTTAGCAAGTGCATGTTTACTACAATTGATATTGCTCCTAAAAATATCAGTCTTGCTTCGTAAAACATTTCAATAGGTTGCTATCGCATTTATTTCTTTGACCTGACTAGGTAATTATCAGTGAAATTGAGCCATGAAACCCTGTTACACTGCTAAACGTTTTCTTTTCTCAGACGCCTTAAGGTCGCCTATTGGCAGGACGCCTCGTAAGCGCTACAAGCTGTATATATATCACCTATCTTGAATAAGCTACGTCTATGTTATTGTGTAACTTTGTCTGGGAGCCCGCTGCTAAGTCACATATCACAAATTGTCTACCAGGAGCCGTAGTATGAACAGATTTCCAGCATGTAGGTCTGGATTTGAGCTGGTATTAGGCTATAGCAGTGTAACTAAACACTCCCAAATTCACGCCTGCACTGACCTCTCCCCTCAAAAAAGCTGAAAGGTTCTGTTTGATTCTGCGTGTTTCAATTGTGAGTATTCTGTGTGTTTTGGTTGCGTTAATGTGTTTATCACCTTTTTCGTGCTCGATTGATTTTATAGCGAGGATGTTTCAATGTGCAAGCTTTACTCCACCGATGAAGTGCCTTCACTCTATCGCGGACAGAGTACTGAACTCCATGAGAGGGCATTGGATCAACCTCTTTCTAAAGACAGTAGTTTCACCCTCGAAAAAGGAGTGCCCCACGAGACAAGCCAATAGGGAGTAAAGTCAAGAGGGACAAGTCTCCCAAAGGAAGTAAATCGATTCTCTTTGTTCTAAGAGCGTACAATCAGGTTATCAACGACCACCAGCCGGCTCGGTGGTGCTTTGAGTTGGTTACTTCTTTGCAGGGCACAGGTTAAGCCGATGCAGCATACAGCGTTTACCTGCTTCACTTTTGCGTTCTTTACATCCACAGTCACGAACCATTACAAATGTGTAAGCGAAACTTCGTTAGCATGCCATCGCACCTATCCAAATAGGGCACGCGCGATATGGCATCGTGATTGCAGGTCGTGTTCTTCTGTAGGTAGGTAGGTAATAAACTTTATTAAAGATCCAACGAGGAATTACTGGCCCAGACTAGGCCTCCAGGAGCTGTCGCCCGCGAAGCGTCGTGCAATGTCCTCGGCGATAACCCTGGCTCGCTGGACAGCCCAGATTTGGTCCACTGCACGTGGGCTGAGAAGGGTTGCTCGCCACTGCTCAGCCAGTCATCCTGGGGAACACTCACACTCGTTCGAGTAGTGGCGGGGTGAACACCGCACCCACAGTCTCAAAGTATATGTGCCATGTCGGCTGTCTCGTACCCGCACCACGAACAGCCGGGTGACGGTTGGAGGGAGGGACACAGTCTATGCAGGTGTTGGGGACTCTCAAATGTGTCAGTCTGCATATGCCTCAGATCAGACGCCTGAAACCTCTCTAGCTGCATTTGGGGTGGTTGGTAACGTCGTCGCATTTTTCTATATATAATGGTTTAGGATCTTGGGGAAAGTAACCTGATGTCCTTGTAGTCCTGTAAGGCCTCGGGGCCTGTTATCGTCGTCACAGAGGTATTATTTCCTCCGACCTCGAGTACCTCGCCATCGATGAGTCGGTCATCGGCGGCCCTTTCGTTGTTCCTTTGTAAAAGTAGTGTTTACAACGTTTCCATAGAACCTAGTGTTTCTATATTGCAATTTTCAAATCGTTTTGTGTAGACCCGCCTCGGTGCTCTTGTAGCTAAGGCACTCGGCTGCTGACCCAAAGGGGATGGGTTTGATTGCCGGCTGCGGCAGCCGCGTTTTGGTGGAGGCGACAATGCTTGAGACCCATGTGCTTAGATTTATGTGCAGGTGGAAGACCCCCAGGTGGTCAAAATTTTTGTAGCCCTTCACCATGGCGTCTTTCATAATCATATGGTGTTTTGGGACGTTAAAACACAACAGTTAGTACGTTTTTTAAAGTAAACTGCATAAAGAACAACACTGCCTTTGTGTTCTGCTCATTTTGGGTATTTTGTTTGTTTGTTTGTTTATTTATTTAGAGGGAAAGGGGGTTCGACAATGAAGCAATTTGCTTTACTTCGTGCACTGAGCGTTTCTCATGTTTCACCGATAAGTAGGATAACGTACTGTGTGTCGCGGCTAATAAATGTAAACTTCAGTCCTTTTTAAGCACTTTGGAGCGTGTAGGGTCAGTTTAATTTCTGCTGAATTCGAATTGCAATGAGAGTGTCTTCAAACGCCAACGCAAACAGCATTTTTGGAGAAAAAGAACGAAGGCTCTGGCACCAGGACTTCATGAAATGTCGAGAGATAGCGATGACATTATCCTCGGTATGTTATCTGCAGCAGCAGCAGCAGCTCTCCTGAAGCGTGGCCTCCTCGATTGCCGCAAAATCTTGAGCAGCTGTCGCATCATTTTTCGTTGGTGAGGCGACAACCTTCAAAAAAAAGCGAGGGGACGGGAGCAAAGGGCTTGGCACAGCCATGGATAAAAATTCAATATGGCGGCGACTAAGCCATTTAGAATAAAGAGTTTCTTTGTTACAACGGCTGTTTTATATTCACAGGGTGCATGGCTTTTAGGTAATATCAAGTTCACAAGCACAGAATTTTGTAAGCCCTACTTTTGGACGCTAACACAACATATGTAGAAACACAGAAAGCGCCAGATACCTAATGATTTGATGGAAAATGGTTTAGGGTGCCTGGTAGCGTTCTACGCACGCCAACACAAGGAACGTGTCGCAAACGACGCAGGGTTAACTTTCCCTATTCGCGTGTTCTTCAATTAAGCGCAGCTCAGTTGGCCCAGTATCGTAAGCCATGACTCATGTATACATCGCTCACACGAATGGCACGTTTCAGTTTAGATAGATAGAAATGTGGGGTTTAACGTCCCAAAACCATCATATGATTATGAGAGATGCCGTAGTGAAGGGCTCCAGAAATTTCGACCACCTGCACGTTTAGTTTAAATCAATCGAGCAACCAAGAATTTACAAGCTATTTTGTTGCTACTCCCGCGAAGTATTCCAACACGTCTAAAATTGCCTGTCGATAGCATAATCAAGTTTTAGATATCAGCCAAATATTTTCACCTAGAATCCGCACGTTCAAAAAAAGAAGTCTTTCGTATGACTGCACATGGGGCGTAACTGAGAAGGGCAAGAGGGTACAAGTACCTCGAACACCACTTGGAACTCGTCGCCGAGCCGAGTCCGCTCAACATGCGCTTGGGGACTTCTTGAAGATCCAAATGGCGTGCTAGCGCCCCGCGCCCTGTGGAAAAGGTTGCCTCGGGTTCAAAACCAGTGAGGGCATGTCACCACGCTGTTTCAACTCTCCCTTCCACACCTTCTTCCCTGTACTATCCATGAGGCTAGAGGGCCATTCGACTATTAAAATGGGGCTCCTTTCTTTCAACAAACTAAACACAATCTTCTGGAATCCTGTGGTTCATATGAGCAAGAAGCCTCTAGCTCCTTCTCATAGACAAGCGCATAAAAAGCAATAAGATAAATAGTTTGGTGTAAGCCTGTTTCCACATGAGCAAGATTTTCATTATGAACGCACGCGTTCTGGGTAGTAGACACAAACTTTTTTCTGGATTATGACTTGCCTATGATGGTGATCTGGCCTATGTTTGTATATGTGCACATGTATATACATATACAAAAGTAATAATTTCCACGTTGGGAGAGGTGGAACCTTCCTAACCTCTTTCTAGCTTCCCCACTGAACTCATCTCTTGAAATTTTCGTTTTCTTCTGATTTGGCACAAACAACCTTCCACGCGTGCATAGCTTTAGTTATAATGGGAAAGGAAAAGTGCGGGCTATGGTCTTGTTGTTGAAGAGTGACGATCAAAAAGTTTTTTAGCGACTCATCAAACATGTCAGCCTCCAAGCTTATACAGCGAGTTTTTATGGGAAAATGTCAGGATGAAAGGGACGAAAGGCTTCCTGCAAGGCTTGATTGCTATGCTTTTCAACTCATAAACTCGTTAACAGACTGCTTTCTTCCAGGAAACTCCGTCACCCCTCTCCGTTTTTCTCTGTGCATCGGTACTCCCACCACAACATTTCCGTCGATCAGCGTGCGTAGGTCGGGGTTGACTATGAGGGTGACCTGCCCAATGTATATTTTTTACAAAACTTCAAGGGTTTTCTGTCTTCTAATGGAGATTGACGTGTCACATGTGAATTCGATGTCACTCACTAAATTAGCTTTTGTGTCCCCAGTCCGCACACAGAGTCGCCTTCTCGGAATCGTTTGCAACAAACGCATGCACCGGACTTCAGCTCATTGCTCCTTCTAAACTAACTTTATCAGCCATGCGTCATTTTGTTCATTATTCATGAAGCAAAACTGTAAATGCGGAATCACACTCTGTTTTTTTTTGCATGCGCGATGCACCAATTGTGGTGCCCAGCACCACCGAAAACATTGGTCACGCTTTCCAAGCTGTTCTTTCTAGTTGTCATTGCAGATGATCTGCATCCAATGTTGTGAAACGAGGCTGATTGAAAGGGTAAACTCGAAGAAAAAACGCGCTCGGGAAGCTGGCTACCCGTCTTTAGGGCAAGGTTTTGTAAATCAGTGGTCTCCCGTGATCATAATGTCCTATAGCATATCGACTGATGCGCCTGTGTCTACAGCGGTGGATCTCGTGCAGAGTAGCAGTTACGAGATACAGGAAGTAGAGCTGCAATGGCAAATTACCCTATTATGAATGCATTTATATCATTAATTCTGTGCAGTGAGCTTCAACGAGCGAAAAAATGCCAGAAACGAAAATATTGTAGATTTACCATCGACAGCAAATGAAATGTGAAGAGCGGCATGTATTAGAAATCGTACAGTGCACTCCATCCAGTCATCACCTTTGATAGACACGCATCATTTCTATTTAGTAGCAATGGGCATGTCCGTGATGATGACTGGACGGATGCCTGGACAGATAGATGGATGCCCTAGATCATTGGCAATTGATGCTTGCTGTTATTCGTCTTTCAATTGACGCCGATAATCCTAACGCTCCTTCCCGTTTGTCGCAATGATTACAAACACACTTCAGCCGTGATTTGTTGAGAGCTATTTATTTTGATATCTTCTTCATTCGTTTTGTTTTAATTTCTTGCTTTTAACGATGTACGTGTTGGCCATGACTGCATCCAGGTGTATATAGTGTATTTCCAGTAATGTCGACGTCGTCTAAACGAGTGAGCCTCGCAGCGATTCTGCGGCAGATTTCACCCATGTTCTGCCGCTGTCCCGCAAAAGAAACTATGCGGCTTCAATGGTTTTGATCTCATGGTGCATTTCTTCCTGCTGGCACCCTTCTATCTGCTCTTCGGACGCGTGCCGTATTCAAGGGGCGGATAGAGTGGCTTTGCATGGCTCTGCTCTCACTGCTTTCCCGCGATTATCTTCGCAGCATGGCGCCTCGGCTCGAGTTCTCAAAAACTAAAACGTCATTAATGAAAACGAGAGCTATAAACGCACGTATACATAAACAGCATTCGACAACGGGACGCCGTCAACAAAAGCGACGCTTTGTTATCCGTCGGTTGGAACCAGGCTTCGTACACAGAACGCTCCTGCCACCGCAAGAGCATGGGAGGGGGAGGGGGGGAGTCCTCGCATATTCACTGAAATCTAATCCTGCTTTCATGTTGAGATATTCGCTGCAAGGTTCAAAGTCTGCTACCACATTCATCCTGGCAATACTGAAAGCCACGGCATCATTCCACTACGGTCAAGAAGCGGCTGATTGTATTCTTGGGGGCGTGTGATGGCACTAATTGGCTAAGAGCAATCTGATAGGTAACGACATTGCTTCAGCACTGAGTCTGGGGCAAGAGAAACTGAGAAATGGATATTCGGTCTGCACTTTATCTCCACTAATAACATATCTTTTCACACCTAACCAAAACTGGACGCATTCTTCAATGCCCCTGCTCGTTGCTCCTCAACTTCATATTTCTCATTAGCGTACCTTCAAGGTCCCTAACTGAATGTGCATATCGGACACCCAAGCAGTAGAGTTACACAAGAAAAGATATTTACGCGCATGTTTCAGCAACTAACTCAGGGAGAAAGCGGATCACGAACATTGACCTCACTGTCGGCTCCGATGAGGCGTTAAGCGCACAGCGGCACTTCATTTTCCGGTATTAGAGCTGAAGATATTGCGTTTGGTGTCTCATGTGAACGGGTTACGGTGGCTACATGAGACGGTATCAGTGACATATCTGGTTGATAAAGACCCCGAGTAAGGCACACAGCATACACACACACAAAAGGTTAAAAGTTTCAAATGCCTAACAATGCAGTTTGAAATATTTTCTTCTATTTCATACATGGACATTTCCGAAGGCTATTGGGCCCCGGGATTGCAACAACATAAACATACCTCAAAAAAGAATAAAATTAGGACAATTCAGAAATATTGAACTTTCTTTTGCATTTATGCATCCACACATGTTGAACGCAGAGGTTCCCTCGAGAAAACAAATGATCTATACAAGTTATGCCTGCATAGCTTATAACCACACCTATTAGGGAAAAAAGGAAGTAGAAGTGTGATGAAGACAGTCACGTGCGGGCCGCGGTTCACTGAATACAGGTCCGCAGGCAGCGAGTTCAATACCCTGGCTCCAGAGTGCGGCCGATGGTGAAAATGTGTGACCGGAGAGCGACAGCTTCTTTCGTAATGCACGTGTGCCAAGTTACATCTAAAATATATAGTACATATTTTTACAGCCATTCTCCACGATAAAATTTCCACTGGCATGCGCGCTGATTATTCAACAGGGTTTGCCGGAGGAAATTTTCGAATGCATTATTGGCATTCAGAAGAAAACTAGGCATAGTAGGCAGATTTGATTATTGCAATAAATAATGTAAAACAATACTCTTCATTGCGAAATCACAACAACCATTTACATGCCTACTTCGTCGTTGTCTTTTGTGTGGTTGCATGTATTGTACCAACTTTGCCTATTTCGTGCAAACTTGACAAGTGACTGGCAAGGTCCCTTTCTTTTTTCACAGATTTTTAATCTTATGGCCTTCTGGTGAGTCGTACGATGCGTGAACATGCGAGATGGCTTTCGTTCACTGTAGTGGGCAATCAATCAATCAAGAGGCCGCTCATTTGCTTGCCTAGAACAGCCAGATGGCTTTTTAAATGCGAAGCAGCTTATGGCTGGCGCATTGTTATTCCCTCCTTCCCGCTGCGTTCAACCCCCCCTCCTTCCAGGGCACAGGCGTCTCCTTCCCCCCTCCCTCACAAGTCGGCGGCATAAAAAGCATGGTTACGCTCTGTGACGCGGTGTGCAGACGGTGGTTGTCGAGGCATTTGAATTTGTCCACCATGTTGTTGTCCACGTCGTCTTTCTTGTGATCGAACCGATGATCACCGGCAGCGTTAGTCAGGTGGAGATTCGGAATATCGGTGCACCTGCCTAAGGCGACGTAGACGAGTTTCTGTGGGTGCCGTTCACCATCTCCGGGCTGTTTAGCATCCGCACATGATTCCCTTTAGTGGGAAATGGTGTAACTCTTTGCACGTAACTACTAATTTTAATAATAATAATAATGACAACAACGAAATTGATGATAATGATCACTCTAAGTACCATCACTAGGGGAGCGGAAATATATTTTCCATGGGCGCCGTCCTATCTAGTTACGCCACTGGACTGAACGTTGTCAGAGGTTGTGAAACTAGGTTTTCCCTCCATTTGCCTGTGTACACTATGCGTAAAGTAACTGTTTATTTTTCCCTGTCTGAGTTTTTCATCAGATCACAAAGTTTTTAAAAACAGACTTTCCTAAGTTTGTCATCCGCGCTGATCGATTCTGTTCCCTGCAGAGTCAGGAGGTGTCTAAGCTCCTATTCTGAAGCTGCCGGAACTGACGCTGAGGTTGTGATATAGATGGGTGAAATTGCCTACAATCTAAGAAAAGAAAGCAATAAAGAAACTAAAAAGAAAGAAAAAAGTATGAAAGAAAGAGAGAGAGAAAGAAAGAGAGAAAGAAAGAAAGACAGAAAGAAAGAAAGAAAAAAGAAAAGAAAGAAAGAAAGAGAGAAAGAAAGAAAAAAGAAAGAGGGAAAGAAAGAAGGAAAGAAAGAAAGAAAGAAAGAGAAAAGAAAGAAAGACAAGTAAGGCTACGTCCGTCATGCGGACGCCGAAATTCGCATGCACCGGGGGGCCCCCTTCACCCCAGTACTTACCTGCTCCGTACGTACCTGCTTAACTTGTCGGTACTTCCTGCTCCATAGGTACGTGCCGGCAAGACACAGCCGTTATATACCTTCCTCTTGAGGGTCAGTGGTAGATTACCATTCATACTTTTAGGATGCTTGCCGTACGTGATGCACTCCATCCTAATTCTTCTAATTAGTTCCCTCTTATGGTTGGGTTTCGTGGTTACTACCAGTTTTAGTAGACATAGTATATTACAACTTCCAGCGTCTCTCCACCTATCGCAAAGCGCTGTTTCGGCCGAGACTGTTGCACACAACTGAAGTATTGCGCATATTATTTTCAGACCTACCCTTTTGCTTTCCGTGTCCAGTCCAGTATTTATGAGCGGTTATTTGTACTCTGAGTTGCTCATCAAGGCAATGTCATGAGCGAATCACAGGTTACTAAGATACTCGCAATTAACTCTTGTGTCTAATACCGGTGTCACTCGGGCATTTTTAATCGCGATCAGGGCGATTCGAATTCGTTTCTTTGATCATGTTCAACTTTATGACCGCTATTACACGGTCCAAGCTAATCCTGTTCGAGCTTGGGTCAGATGAAATGCATCAGCTGCCACTTGCGTGCCGTAAAACATGTCATTGACAAAACACAGCGTGCGATATCTTCATAGAGCCGTTTTTCGGCAATATGTTATTTGTGCAAAAGCCGTACGATCGTGAAAAACTACACGTGCAAAAGCGATTTCATAAATCCATCTTTCGGTAGAACTTTCTCTACACTTACCTGTATTTCTGTGCGAGAATCCTAATCTTCACTTTTATTTTTGATGGCACCTGCTTGTAGCCGTCAAGTCGCAGCGAAACGGCAATCTGGTTGTACACGCCAGAGTTTCACTTCTGGCGCCTCAAGTCGCTCCTGCCAGTGGTGAGTTACTGTAAAGATCTTTTTATTCGACCCCGAACTGCGCGTACGTTGCGACGTAGTGGAAAGGCTCGCGACACGCCTAATAAGTTTGCTTTGAGGTGCTTCAACTGCTCAGATGGTTTGAGAGTTGAACTAAGCGCGGAAGGCAACGGTCTTTTTGTAATTGTCATCCGCTTCTCCCTTAACTAGATGCGGTTGATACGAATCCTAAAATATGCAAGAATAGGCTTTTTGCTGAGAATTTGCTTTTTTATACAGATCTAGCTGTTTTAAAGTGTTTTCATTGAACTGCGCTCAATTTCTTGTTTATAGGGCTTTCAACAAGCTTGGCCAGGGACTGCAGATGATAGTCTTGTATCGCGATAGTCTTGATCGCGCTCACGCCCGATCATGATTAAAAGTGACAGTATAGCAGCACGTAATCCAAATCGTCGTTAATCCGGATCCATACTTATCGTGACTTAAAGTGCCCGTGTGACACTGGTATAACTTTTCCTAATATAGGACCCAAAAAACCTCCTGTATATATACATGCGTTGAATAGCATTGCGGAGATCGTGTCTTCCTTTCTTACAGCCTTTTTTATTAGGATTTTCTTGCTTTCTTTATGGAGAACTATGGTGGCTGTGGATCTTCTGTAGATTTCTACCAGTATGTAAATGCAGGGTTCGTCGATTCCCTATTTTCATAGTGCCCGCATCACTGCCGATGTTTTAACTGAGTCAAATGCCTTCTGGTAATCTAATAAGGTATTGTATAGGTATTGGTTTTATCCAGTGAAGTTTTTTTATCACCTGATTGATAGTATCAATATGATCTATTGTGTAGTAGCCTGTATGGTACCCTGATTGATCCCTTGGTTAATTGAACTCTAATGTCGCCTTAATTCTATTAGCTAATATTTTAGTAATAGTTTGTACAGAACTAACAGTAAGCTGATCGGCCTGAAATTTTTCAAATCATTGAGGTCTTCTTTCTTATCGATTAAGACGATGTTGGTGTTTTTTGAAGATTCTGGTACCCTTCCCATCAAGAAATCCTTCCTATAGGAGGTGGCCAGTTTTTCTAGCACAATTTTTCCTCCATATTTTAGGGGTCTGTTGTAACCTTATATCCCCACCAACGGCTTTGCCTCTTTGCATTCCTTTTAGTCTCTTAATTACTTGACCGCTCGTTATTGGTAGGATTTTGAATTCCTCTGTGCTGTTATTGTTTTTTCACGATATCATCCTGGTTGTTTTGGCTTCTGTACAGCTCTCTGTAAAACTCCTCCACCCCCTCGACTATTCTATCCATATTGGTTACTACATTGCCTTCCTTGTTACTTAATGCATACATCCGATTTTCGCCAATGCACAAGTTTGCCTTCGCAGTTATTAAACTTCTGCCGCTTTTTGAAGCCTGCAAGATTCTAACCATGTTATACCTTATGATGTCGGCTACCTTACGCCTATTGATCAACTTCGACAGCCCCCTAGCTTTATTGTCTTGGTTGCATTTGAGCCTTTCATAGTTTCTTGTCGTTTAATGAGATCTTTCATCTCCTGAAATAGTCTGCCAGTGTCATGTCCAGTGGATGTACCTCCTATTCCAACTGCACACTCTTTGACGATACTAGTAAGATTATCGTTCATTGTGTCGACGCTATCATCGGTTACCTCCTCTATAGCCACGAATCTATTCTGAAGCGAAACAACTAATTCCTGTACTTTCCCTCTCAATGCTAGTTCATTAATTGGCTTACTGCGTATCAGTTTATGCCTTCGCTTTTTTTTAAACCCAGGTGAACTAGGGCAAACCGTGGTCACTGCACCAGATCTTGCCAACTACTTCTACATCTAGTAAAATGTCTGGGTGTTTACACAGAATGAAGTCTCTTTCATTTTTAGTTTCACCATGTTCACGTACGAAGAAGGCATTCAAGATCCGAAAATTAATACGTTTTGCGAACTCTACTAATAACTCCCCTCTGGAATTCCTAGATTCGGTGCCACTTTCACCCACTGCATGGTTTCCGGAATGTGTCTTGCCTACTTTGGCATTAAAGTCGTTCATCAGTATAGCGCACTGTGTCTTTACTTTCATTGCTGACTCTACGTCTTCGTACAAGTGTTCAACCAAATGATCATCATGGATTGATGTAGGCGCGTAGGCTTGTACCACCTTCATCGTGTACCTTTTGTTGAACATAATTACGATATTTGCCACGCTCTCATAGATTATATAGTATCTCTATATGTTGCCAGCGATATCTTCCTGTGTAAAAAGCACCGCCTTTAGTTCTCTTCTGTCCCATAATCCACGATAGCATAAAACATGTTCGTTCTCCAGTACTCTATAAGCCTCACGTGTCCTCCTAATTCCGCTGAGCCTAACCCCACAGAGTTTCTTAAATATACACTAGAGAGAACTTTGCCACTAGTGTCTGTGGGAGCTGCAACACACGGTGCTTCAGCGAACATTGGAATGATGCGTAATACACATATTTATCTAATTTTCATACATCTGGCCAGGTTCAGGCTACCTGTGTGTTCGTGTGGTTTGGAGTTGTTTTCTCACGAAACAAAAATCAGCAAATGATCAGCGGTTCCGCTTGACCACCTTATTCTTTTAACATCACCATTTCAAATGAAGTGACGAAGCTTAAAATGGTTAAACCTTTCCTGCGAAACAAAACCAGAACGCGGCAATAAATGAAGCTGCAAGTACGATTCACCATCGTCAAGTACGAAGACTAGGCACATCTGTGTACTGCCCATCATTCCAATGGTCACTGAGTGATCGCAGCGTCATAGTCTACTCTAGTTAATTTTAGGAAACTCTATGTCTATTATATCCCATTTAACACCCTCTAATTCCTCAAATAGCACAGCTATACTAGCCTCACTAGATCGCGTTCTAGCATTAAACGTAGCCATGTTCATATTCCAATAGTGGCCTGTCCATACCCGACGAATCTTAGCACCCTGCGCTGCCTCGCAGGTCGGACCACCGCCTTGAACAGTTAGTTGCTTCGCAGCCGCTGAGAACTAAGGTCCAAGGGTTAATTGCAGCGTTCATATGGGAGGTAGTGGCCAAGTACTGCACCAAAGTGGCAAATTCATGTCTGCTGAGGCACTGCGCATTACCGGCAGATGGCCGCCAGTAAAGCCGCATTCCAGACTTTTTTTTTACTTTTTAACGCTTTATTTATCACGAAGTTTAAGTAAATATACGATTGGCAGTGGTCCGGCATCGGCATTCCAACCAAATTTTGTCAATTGCATGCTTGGCTGCTGCGCTCTTTAAGTAGAGGGTTCCGCTCCACTTTTTTAGCAGTGTAGGATGCCACCTGACCACCTATCAGTTCTCAACGTCACATTACTCGTAGTTCGCCTGGCCTTTTTTTAACTGTTTGAAACTTCACCACGGCGTGGCTTCGAACTTCTGACCTGGCGAGCTTAGGCAAGCTTGATGCTCTGGATGACCCTTTTCTCGTGCGTTTGCTTAATTGCTCAGCATCTTTCCGTCTCGCTCAATTTCAACATTGTTGACTTCAAATTGTCCGCACTATCGAAGTTGTGCTATTCGATGCCATCGCTCAAGATCACTCGATAAATACGCATATTATTACCGAGACAATGCGCATGCACCTCAGGCATTATGCCAGGACCCCTTCTCACCACCTGGCGAGCCTAGCTGCTGAAAGGCCCCGCACGACATACGGCACTATTGTCTCCAAGCATCGTTCATCGTTTGCTGAGACATACGCACCTGCATCAAAGCCACTGCTTCCTCCTTGGAGCTTGAGCCGGCCGCGAGTTCACTTAATGATTCCAGGAATGAGGAGAAAATCGGACTTACCGACACATGCCCTGAAACAACTGAGTCTATCCCTACTGGAAGAAAACTACAGTAACCACGTGCACATTTACACGGATGGCTCTACTACGCCCTCTAGTTCAGGTGGAGCAGTGGTTATACCATCACAAGGGATAACTCGGTGTTTTAAGACTTCCCATGTGACAAGTTCCACGACGGCAGAACTCGAGGCTCTGCGCAATGCACTGGAACACATCAATTCAGAAGAAAGACCAGGTAAATGGGCTGTGTTTTCTGACTCAAAACCAGCGTTACATTGCCTGATATCAGTTCTCCGACGCGGATGCCACGACCAGTTGACCTACCAAACCGTGAAACTTCACCACCTGTTAATACAAAAAGGCCATGACATCGTCTTTCAGTGGTTACCTGGGCATAGTGGTATAGGCGGCAATGATTCTGCAGATCATGCTGCTCGCACGTCACATAAAGAAGCGAACAGCGTTCCGATACCGCTTTCAAGAGCGGATGCGGCGAGGCAGATTCGTCAACTGGCCCGCAGTCTCACACTGACTGAGTGGAACACACCAAGCATACGACGTACACGACTGCATGAGCTCGACCCTTCACTACAACTCCGGCCTCCACCCGGCCTACATCGACGTGAAGCTTCGCTTCTCTATCGCCTTTGGCTGGGAGTTGCTTTCACGAAAGCTTACACCACGTTAATCAGAATTACTGACAGTGCGGCGTGCGATGTTTGCGGCACCGACGAAAATATCGAACACCTGCTGTGTCATTGTCCTCGATTTGCCTCAGAGAGACAAGTACTTGCCAACGCAATGCAGCGACTGGATGATCGGCCTCTTTCTGTGCAGGTGCTATTACAGCAACGTACACATGCCTCGACAGCCCACAAGGCAGTGAAAGCCCTGCTGCGTTTCCTGAGAAAGACAGGCTTGTGTGAACGCCTCTGACATGCGGTAGAGTTCTACACGCTGCAGTGAAATTACTGTCAGTCTCTCCCCCACCCCCTTTTTTCCCTCTCTTCCCACTTTCTCGTCTTTCTTGTCCCCTTCCTTTATCCCCCAGTGTAGGGTAGCCAACCGGATGCCTTTCTGGTTAACCTCCCTGCCTTCTCCCTTTTTGTTGCTTCCTCCTCCTCGATGGGTAGCACTCTTATTTTGACGTTGCCTGTCAACTCGCGAGCCCCACTCTCCTGCTTTGCGTACTAATCGGATACTTCTAGGTGATATTTACGTAGAGTGTATACGTCGTGGGTGGTTTCAGTGCATGAAAAGGAAACGCAAAATGTTCCTCACTGCTTAGAATAGACTGGCGCTGCCTTTAGGACTGTATTGTATTTTGTTGGCGTTTTGTAGTAGTAATTAATGCTCTAGCTGGTAAACAGATATTGTAGTAGACAGTGGTCCTCAGTCAGGAGTTAGATATACGTTCTAGTAATTTCATCTATGACTTGTCTAATAAAGTATAATAGTGGGTGAAAAGGTAAAAACAAAAATATTTCTAGTTCTAGAGAGCAGGGGAAGGCAAAAAAACTTTGTATGAAAGTTGTGACCTGTCTGCATGACTCACCGCATAGTGTGATCTTGAATTGATAGACCCCGACGACTCTCAGCACAACACACATACACAACGATAAGTCCACGCAACAGGGCGGAATAAGTACCTTCTATTTGTACCTGTAGCAGTCGCCCTAAGAGTGTTTACAACGGACTCTAGAAAGGCGATCCTCCAGCTTTCGCTCTGACTACTCTGCGTGTGTTGCGCATGCCTGACATTTATTTAAAAAGCGAATAGGCCTTATATACAATTCAATTTGATTTGTGATTATTATCGTACTTCCCTAGCGCTATGGCGCTCTCATTTGTTATTCCCACAGCCACTCGGTTAGAAAGGCGCGCCCGCAGTCCTTTTCACAAAACAGGATTCGCGGCAAGTTGCTGTCGCACGTTTTGTCTTTCCAGCGACCATACTTTCCTGTCGTTTTGTGCCCTTGAGAGTGTAAACCGAATACGGTTCGTGAGTGGTGCAAATACATAAAAAAGCGAAGCCCAGCCCAAGTCTCCTCAATTAATAGCTCTGCTTACGCTCGCCGTATCCTAACAATTTTTACACTGATTTCAGCGCGTATATATGGGCTCTCAAATTCCATTTTGAGAACACACTTATCCCCCAACGAACTAATTGTGTAACAATTGTTTAGTAATATATACTTTTCTTTTTAAGTGATGTTAATCTACGATATAAATCAAAACAAATCACTTGCGATGAAAGAACAAGCCTAGCGTGTATTAATATTGTAAGCGGACAAAAACATTCCCACGCTCTTTAAAACTAAAGCAAACGTATTATTTTTTTTAATTTAAGTGTACCATTCAGCTCTCAGCAACTTTGTGATGAATACACCCATGATCATTACTTATTCCGATGAAGTATCCCTCGAAAGAGTAATTCCACGTGATACATTCGACATTTGATAGTTTGGAAAAACAGTAATCAATAACTTCTTTTTTTGAACAGGCCCAAATAAAGCGTCCTTTTGTTCATTCAGTCTTAGTTTTTTTGCATTCATTTTTTACCAATGACCACAATTTCACTAGAGCTAGCACAGCCTTGATTGCCTGCTTCACTATCTGCGAATGGTTGCAACCCTTGTTTGTTTTCGACAATGAGACGAATATTTCGAAAAAAAAAAGGAAGCTACGAACGTGGCTGAAAGCGTGACCAGAATATGCTCGATCCGTCTGGTTCCGCCTTGAGCCGCATTGGCTTCTGGTGAACGGCAGCCTGGCAAGTTTGCTGCAGGAGCCACGGAAAACCACCGAGCAACATAGCAGAGTATGTGGGGCAAGACTACAGAGTGAAGAAATTGGCTGTGACTTGACTCGGTCATGCCTGGGTGTGCGTTGCGGGAGGTACGGTTAATCTCTCTGTTAGCTTGGTTTTCTGTATGGTTACGCTTCTCGAGGCCTGCGGCTCGTTCTCCTCCATCTCCTCAGCTCGCTGCCTCTTTCTGGTTTCGTTCCGACGACGAAGCCTGGCTTCTTTCAGTGTCTCCGACTCACTTTCCGCATCTGCCGACGATTCCTGTCGAGCCAACTCTTCTAAATATAAGATGCAACGCTGCCTTTTCCTCTATTGTTGACACCGGCTTCTCGTCTGACGCTATGCTAGATGGTGCGGCGAGTTGCACCTACAGCTTGGGTGGTTGCTAGGCAACCGCTCAGCTCGCGGTGTGAAAAACGGTGACTTTAAAACGGAGCGAATACACAATAAACATATCCATATGGGCCTCAAAATATATTAAGACAATGCGTGCGGTTGTGCTCTAACCAGAGTATAATAGCGTGAGAGGTTATTCATGCTCTCATGCATTCCCATTTATTGCAGTATATTTTTATTTATTTTACGCATAACTCGTATAAAGAGTTTGCCCGTGAGGTAAAACTCCTGAATAGGTCTTACCACAGTGTGGCAGCAGAAACAACGTATTTTGAAATCATAAATCGAATTTAAAACATTATGACTATGAGGGCACCACATCATTATTACAGAAAGCGTATAATCACCAATTACAGTAATAAGATAATGACAGTATTAAAAATATTATAATGGTTAAGTCACAGTAAGATCATAAGCACAAATACAATAATAAAAAACATCACCATTGAATTAAGTAATTATACTGGCAACAATTATATTTGTCACATTATGTTAGAGGCGCCGAACATCGTGATTGTTATTTTGTCACACATGGCAAGGACATCGGAGTTTAGTAGAAATAGTGAGCTGTAGTACTTGCCAGCTGGGTTCTCTCATAGCGGGATAATTGAAGTGCAGTCACCAAGCAGTTGTGTTTGCAACCCACAAATAAGCCTGAGACTGCCACCCAGCCCCGGTGGTCTAGTGGCTAAGGTACTCGACTTTTGGCCCGCAGGTCGTGGGATCGAATCCTAGCTACGGCGGCTGCATTTCCAATAAAGGCGGAAATGTAGGCATGTGTGCTCAGATTTGGGTGTACGTTAAAGAACCCCAGGTGGTCAAAATTTCCGGAGCCCTCCACTGCCTTACAATTCTTGGCCGGTTTCGTGACTTGACATACTTTGTCCAAAACAATGTCCCCTACTAGTATTTGCATGGAAGGTAAGCTTACTAGAAGAAATAATTCTACTGAATGTTATCATGTTGCGGCTGTCACAGATGAGGGGTAACCCCGACCCCGACTAACAGGAAAGACAGACTTAGCTTTGTATACACCTTCGAAAGCTCTTTTAAAGTATTGATTAACCATGTGTGAGAAGGTCATAGTTAAATGCTGCACTTAAGGGTTAAAATTATTACATTAGTCCTGAAATGACGATTCCTGACCCGTAGAACTCATTGTCCCAACTGTGTCAACTCCATCGCAGCTTGAGCAATGCTGCTGCGTGATCTGGCAGTTTACTCGACAGTTTTTAAGATGCAAAAAAATTAAAAAGCATTCCAAAAAACACCTTTTCTTCAAATGAAAAGAAATCTGCCAATCATATACACTCTAAGCAAAAATTAACTGCGATGACATTTTTCTCAGCTCATCGGCCTAAAATTGCCTAGTCAAAAAATATTTACTCTGTTAGACCTTTACAGGAGTGAGTAAGGCATATGTGGAAATCATGCTCCTTTTTCTAAAGAAAATAGTGTATAAATGGCATAGCTTTATTAGGCTATCCACAGAGTTTCCAGTCTTGTAGTTACAAGATATACATAACAATTTTAAGAAGCACTTTTGATAGCGATGTGTTTGCGTGATCACATGTGTGTATATACACGCCCACTTCTGTTTAGGACGTTCGTGTGAAGCTCCAGTGTACCGAGCAGTTTAATGGTTGGATAATGTTTTGTGTGAACATCCAAGAATACTTGGCCCACTGAACCACGCTGGACAGAGGCAACTTCAACTCAAGCCAGCGTCCGACCACGAGCACGTCGTGTCGCTCTCCCGTGTCCATTCACCCATCAAGCCTGTACGCACATGCGTGCAAGCCTCCGCTACTCCCTTTCATGCGTAAACTTCGCCACAGTGGTTCAAAGGCGGCAGGCGCCCTCTCAAGCCATACCAGGACTTGCCCCTGTAACCCTACAGGTGCCCGCCTTTCCCACGCTATGATGCAACACAAATTTATCTACTCTACAAGAGTAAACCGTCCAACGCCCATGCTTGGATGTGCTGGATTGCGAGGAACTACGAAGGAAACTCCGTGGTAGCAAAAGTAAGCTGTGGCTGCTCATCAGTAGCTGCTTCCCACACTGTCACCGGAGACAACTTCGAAGCGGGAAGAAACAGATTTCGTTAAGTCGTCGGCACCAGTACTGCTGGCGGCCTATGTGGGCGCGTCGGCCGGGGGCCACCGCAATCGTACGCGGTCACATGTGTTTCTTCTCTGTGTTCGTGATTTTCGCGCTGACTTTTATAATGTCACCGTATAGCTAGCAAACGTATTAGCTCCTAGAACTAAGACTGGCGTCCCTGCGGTCTCAGCGATGTGACGTTACGGCAAGGACTCGCCTACTTCGCCAACGCTTGTCTCCTTTTTCCGCACCCGCCGCGTGCCCGCTCTTTAGCGTTACGGTAGGGATTACTCCTCAATTGCGTGACGCAAATCTCACAATATTCAAAGTGAAAGGTTTTATAGCTAGTGAAATTGATCGAGACTGTAAAAAGTTTTTATGGTTTAGCTTAGGATAGGCAGGCTCCTGTCGGAACCACAGATTTACTGTGAAAAGTTTTTTTTTTTTTCCTTGACTTGCGTACACCAAGAAATTGGTGTTATAGGTAAACATGTTGAAAGGGGGGGGGGGCGCTAACATGATGTCAACTAGGTATAGACTCCGGGATGGAAAGAAATGCGTGCCGAAGTATCGCAAATGAAATATAGTGTTTCCTTTCCTCTAAATGCATGGCGTTTTACCGTGAAAGTTGCGCCTGCATGGGCGAATAATCAAAATGATTTCACAGAATTACAATTTCTCCAACAAGAGACTTTATATAAATCTGTCTGTCATAAGCACAAACTTCACACATTCGGAAAATAAACGAAATTGTACTGCCACACACAATAAGTTAGGAAACCTTGGGTTATGTCCGTTTACTCGGGTTTATGCACGCGTTTCATCTCAACAGTGACCAGAGATTGTTTAGTCATATATCCTGATTTGTTTGATATGCTGGAGTGATCTACCACTACGTAACAGACAGTATAGAGCACCGCTGATAGCCACGATTCCAACACAAATGCCAGGAAGTCAAAATACACATTTTCGATGTGACATAGCCCAAGTAATACTTAAGTAACCTTCGCCTAGATGAGGCGACGACTGGTCTCGCACGTCATGCCCACGTACAGGCAATCAGCTGCAAGGAAAATTATTTAAGAGGTGGCTATCTAAACTGGTAGTTACGAGTGCGACAGCACCGTTGCTACGATTGAGCACGAAGGCAGAAGCTGACAGCAATGAAAATTCCTGCACTTTGTCAACTCTTTTTGTGAAAATGGCCAGAAAATGCGGCCGTTCGCTTTTAGAGGCTGAGAACACGCGAGCGGAATATTATAGCGTAGCACGCACCCTGAAATTCACAATCAATTGTCAAAGTCAGCTAAAAAGTGCTTTTTCTTCTCTCGACAACGATGAATTAAACTAAAAAAATTCTCGGAGAAGGTCATCAGTCGTTGCCTTATTTGAACATGGCGCACTTGGTAGTTACAAGGATCGGTGCCAGAGGCCGCAACTTGTCAACGCGTGTGCGCGTGATCACACTGAGAAGGTGGCGTATTCGAAAAAAAAAATCTCAAGGTCAAGAGGCTTGCGTGACGTATTTTCTTTGCCCATGCAATCCCTTCCTGCTTAGCTTCCAGCGCCTTCGTTGGGACGAGAGAAAAGACAATGCGATTGCAGCGTGTGACAAATCTTTGCAACTCTGCTTGTACTGGACGGATTCTCAAAATGTTTTAAGGATTTAATTCGTAAGGCAATGGGCTCTTTTCGTAAATGTATTTCATGATTACTTAAAAAGTTGTTTCAGGGCTCCTTTAACATCTATGATGTCAGTGCAATGAAGCCCCAAAATTATTGTGAGAGAAACATCAATTTGTACAACGTGTTGAGTGAGCAAGTACAGAAAAAAACACAAAAGCAGTGGTGGTATTCTAGGGCGAGCGTGTGAAAGATATTTTGCGGCCCTCGATAATGGAAGCGAGCGTGGGTCTTGGGCCACGAGCGAAAGCAATGTGCGTATATACGCGGATTCCTCCAGTACCAATAGCGCTAGAAGAGAATACACCCTCACACCTTCAATGGAAATCACCCTTGAACCTATTATTGTAAATATTGTGCCTTGCGCTTCAAAACTACATGATTATGCACCAATGAGTTGGTCATTGTATTTCAAAAGAAGTGTTTGCTTGTTTTTTTTTCACTCGTCGGAGTACGGCGGCCGTAGCCAGGAATGATAATGAATCGTCGGGTTCAGCAGCGCGATACAGATCTTTTCACCCCTTTCACATTGCCTACGATTGAGCGCGCGATTGCGCAGGAGCCAAAGTAAACAATTATTGTTTTTGATTTCATTGATTTCTTGGGTTAATGTCCCAAAACCACCATATAATTATGATAGATGCCGTAGAGGAAGGCTCCGGAAATTTCGACCACCTGGGGTTCTTCAACGTTCACTGAAATCTGAGCACACGGGCCTACAACACTTCCGCCTCCATCGGAAATAACATTTATTGTTTACCACTAACATTACCGATAAATATTCTGTCATTCGTGTGCAGCTTGAGACGAGCAGAAAGCGGATGAAAACAGCGGAAGAGCGCACGAAGCAAGCGCATCGTTATGAACGTGCACTGCAGCGGGAATCGAAGAGTCCGTGCAATGACGTCACCCAGGCATCCCACCAGGAAGCGCCACTCACTTTTCGGGGCTAATAGCTCGAACGCGAGCATTCCGAGCACTAGGCAGACTGCACGAACGTGAGGTCGCCGATATACTGTGCCAACAGGAACTGTGATCACGAGCTGTTTCATTCACAAGCCGTCTTGTTCGCTGTAAATACACCACTCTGTGCCCACACACAGAAGAGATACTAAAGCGAATTTCGTCCATACGAAAGAGTGTGCCAGTTATTCATTAAAATTCGCTAACTGAAAATGCCTGGAATGTTAAGTGGCTCTACAATATTAACTCAGCGTACGTCAGGCCTGCGTACTAAAATTTTACAAGTACACTCTAAATTTTCACAGCTTCATTATACAGAGCACAACTGCCCCACTGGCACTGCATGACAATTCAAGAAAGAGCGCTGCTGACTTGTGTGTCGCCATTAGCGCTGGGCTGAAATACTAAAAAAAGTATTCCGGAATGCAGATACAGATCCTTCTACTGTTTACAAACACAGCCTTTTGATGACATCTGGTTTCGTTCACCGATGTGCCAAAATACCATTGGTGGGCAATAAGAGCTTTAGGAAGTAGCCTGCTGATTTTCTACACTTTTTCTTACTTGGCAAAATATATTCAAATGAGTGTGCTTTTGGCTACATAAAATAAAATAAAATCTCTTGAACTTTACGCACACTCGTTTTATCGGAAAAACTAGAAAATACACTTCTTACACTTAAAACAAATTTGAAAAGATGCTTACAGTTTCGACGTTAGGAGATGGTAAATTAGGTGACCGGAAGGTTTGTAGGATTCGACGATTAAGACCTTGAAACCGTATATAGAGTACATACACATGCTGCACACCTAAAATTCTGATATTGAGATAAATTTGTTTTTGACGTAACGAGATATTTCGAATTTTTTTGCAAAAAGATAAAAAAGCTACGCCGAAATATACACACACGAATATTGTTGCATGAGAACAGGAACTGAAATAATTTAGTGAGGTGATCTGATGTTCTGAAATTACATCTAATAGGTGCAGCGTAATGTTCTGAACATTGTGTCAGCGGAATAAAATATGCGAGTCAAGCATATCCCTCTAATTCTTAACCCGGCCAAGCAAACTGGAAAAAATGAACTTTTATTTTACACACACAACCTGTTGGACTGAGAAGGTTTTTATTTTTTTTTTATTTCATAATACCCCTAAAGTCCCCCGAAGGGGTATTACATAGGGGAATGGACACATGAAACAAAACTTTGTATGCTTACACAACGTAAAAACAAGATTATACAAAATAATGAAAGCGAGCTAAATACAAAAAACAACAACAAAAAACAGATATTTTGGAAAAAAGAAAATTAAGTAGACATAGAATACTGAATACTGTAAACATAAATTAAGGGCACTAACAAATACAGTATACTAGGAAAAAAAACTAAAACGATGGTATGATCTTAAGATACAAAAGTTTGCAACTAACACATAAATAAGACAAATCAAGCGTGTACAATGGATGTGAAAAACATTAACACGTGATAACAAGAAAATTAAACATTGATGTACATATGAAGAAGCTTAATGAAAGTACGCGCGGTGGATATCTAGTCGCAAATGTTGAGTAAAAGTTCGTCAAATGTGAAATCTGCGTGAGTGACAATGTGGGATGGCAAGTTATTCCATGCAACTATCGTTCGGGGAATGAAGGAATTAGCATAATGAGCTGAGCGACAAGTAATACGTTTTATTTTGATATGGTCTGCGCGTGGAAAGATGACTGTTGGTGTTTCGAAGATGCCGTGAAGGTATGGGTGATGATAGAGTTTGTGGAGAAGAGAAAGGCTAGCAGTTCTGCGGCGATGAGATAAGACGTCAAGCTGAGTGCGAGTTTTCAGTGCTGAAATGCTAGTATAGGGTGAATAATGGGAAATTATAAAATGGACTGCACGGTTTTGTGAAGATTCTATTTCTTGAGTTATGTAGATTTGTGAGGGATCCCACATACCTGATGCGTTTTCGATTTTAGGACGTATCAATTTGATGTATGCTAGTCTACGGAGATTATCTGGAGCATGCTTGAGGTTGCGTTTGAGTAGAACTAATGAGTGGTTAGCTGATGCCACTGTAAGTGAACACCTAGGCACTTATACGAAGTTGTCAGTTGAATTATGGTATTATTGATTACATAGGATGCCGGAAGGCGGGGCATGCATCTTGTAAATGCTAATAACTACGCTTTAGCTGTATTAAGATTCATCAACCATGTTGAACACCATGTAATAATTGCGTTAATATCAGCTTGAAGAATATCTTTGTCATTGTCACATGAAATTATTCGATAAATTACACAGTCATCCACGAAAAGTCTGATGTGAGAGGACACTCAGTTAGGTAGGTCAGTATGTTCCTACTTTCGCTGCTTTGGGCCCCGATTCGCAGACGTAGTACACCCACTGACGAGCTTGTTGCGAAAAGACAGCCCATTCTAATGGACACCTGATTGTGATTCTGCATTTTCTGAACTGAAACTTCTACTGACATCTGAGCCTATTCTCCGTCATTTTGATTTTTCTGCTTCTACAAAAGTGCACAGTGACGCAAGTGGAATGGGCATCGGAGGTGTGCTTGTTCAGCGCCATGATAATGCAGAGCATGTTGTTGCTTATACGAGTCGATCTCTAAGCAAGGCTGAAATGAATTATACGGTGACAGATCAAGAATGTTTAGCGGCTGTATTCGCCATTCAGAAGTTTTGATGTTACCTCTACGGTCGTCCATTCCCGATATTGACAGACCATCATTCATTATGTTGGCTTGTTACCCTCCGAGACCCTTCTGGCCGCCTTGCTCGATGGGCTTTACGCCTTCAAGAATTTGACTTCAGCATTTCGTACAGAAGTGGACGACGTCATTCGGACACTGATTGCCTTTCTCGCCTGCCTATGACCACGACGGAGGACAGTACAGATACTTTTGACATCTGTTTTGCTGTGGTCTTTCACACGTTTCCCGACGCCAATATCTTCAAACGAGAACAATTGAATGATTTACCTTTAGACCCTTTGTTAGTTGACGCTCGGAATCTCAAAGGCAGTGGTCGCTTTCGCATTCGTGGTGGACTGTTGTGCAAAACAAATTACTCAGCGACCGGCGCACGTTATTTACTGGTTGTACCTCAAAGTCTTCGATGCGACGTTCTCCGTGCTATGGACGATGATCCAACGTCAGGACACCTTGGGTTCATTCACACCCTGCATCGTGTGCAGCAGCGTTTTTACTGGCCTCGAATGCGAGATTTTACTAAACAATACGTCTCAAGCAGCGAGAACTGCCAGCGTCACAAACGACCTACCAGTGCACCGCACGGCCTTCTTCACCCCGTAGACCCGCCTACTACGCCTTTCGAGCAAGTGCGCATCGACTTATTGGGCCCATTTCCACGATCTACGAACAACAACCGCTGGATAATAGTGTGCATCGACCACCTTACCAGATACGCCGAAACCGCTGCGATGCCATCTTCTACAGCTGATGGCGTCGCTGCCTTTTTGTTGCGTTCCGTTGTTCTTCGCCATGGTCCACCTCAAGTAATCATCAGTGACCGTGGTCGCCAATTCATCGCGGACGCCGTGGAAGAATTGCTTCGCCTCTGCACTTCACAGTTCAGACATTCGACACCATACCATCCCCAGACGAATGGTCTTGTAGAACGCACCAATCGAACTCCTACTAACATGCTCGCTATGTACGTCGCATCCAATCACAAAAACTGGGATGAGATCTTACCATTTATTACTTACGCATACAATACAGCGACGCACGAGACCATGGACTTCACGCCCTTCTACCTGCTCTACGCTCGATCACCACGCAGCTCCCTTGATACAATCCTCCGATTTAAGCTCCATACCGATGAGTCCGTGGCTGAAACATTGTGCCGGGCTAAAGAAGCCCGCCAAATTGCTCGCTTGCACACACTGGCATCACAAGATCGCTCCAAGCAACGGTACGATCAACGCCATGATGCCATTTTATTCTGCAAAGGTGAATTCGTGTGGTTGTGGACCCCCCAACGAAAACCTGGTTTATGTCAGAAGTTTTTACCGCAATACACAGGCCCTACGTTATCGTAGATCGCTTAACTGGCTTGACGTACGTTGTGGCACGTTTGACGACCCCTTCTCGTCGGTCAAATCGAATGCAGTTGGTGCACGTCGCTAGCCTCAAGAAGTTTCATCCCTCCAGTGACTTAAACTCGCCCAGCAGGCTTCGTCTGTGAACCGGGGATTGCTACGGTATGAGCCGGGCTGTAGTATGTGCCGGGTAGGTAAAAGAGGAAGACGACGTCGTCTGGTGCAGCCTGCGGACTCCATCTTTACCGCGACTGCCAAACTTCATCCTCACTCTGTAAATATATCCACCTATTCTTTTTATTCAACCGTAACAATATATATTAGGAGAATAAAGGGCCAAGAACGCTGCCCTGTGGGATACCGGAGGTTACGTTGGTAGATGAGGAGGTGCTGTTGTTAACAGATGTGTATTGTGATCTAGATGAGAGGAAATTTTTAATCCATCCAATAACAGTTGGGTGTATATTCAGGTTCATTAGTTTTACTAATAGTCTATGGTGAGGAACACGATCGAAAGCTTTAGAGAAATCGAGGAAGATGGCATCAACTTGAAATCCTAGGTCTAGATATAAATGAATGTGATGTAAAAAACCGGCTAACTGCGTTTCGCATGAATAACCTCGACGAAAGCCATGTTGGTATTCAAAAATAATGTTGTGGTCTTCTAAGAAGTTAATGATTTAGGTGTATAATACGGGTTCAAGTAATCTGCAAATAGTACTTGTTAGAGAAATGGGGCGGTAGTTCAATGGGTGAATGCGGTCGCCGGACTTGAATTTGGATATGACTTTTGCTACTATCCAGTCGCTCGGAATAGTGTTAGTAGATAGAGACTGCGAGAAGAGTGCACACACTATAGGTGATAAGCTAAGAGACAAACTTTTTAAAATTTTGTTATTAATGCCATTGTGATCAAATGCCGAAGAAGTTTTAAGTTTATTTAGTAAACAAGAAATTCCTGCCTCACTAATAATTACTTCAGGCATAGATACGTTGATGATATTGACAAGGGAGGGTGATGACGTGGTGTCTTCCTGTGCAAATACGGATGAAAAAGCGTTATTCAATAGATCCGCACACTCGCAGAGGTGAACCATATCGCCGTGCTCATTAGCAAGTGTTATGTCAGGGTAGCTCTTCGGGTTTATTACATGCCAGAAACGCTGAGGATTGTTAGTGAGCATGGAATACAAGTCATGAGCAAAGCGATGTCGTTTCGATGATTTTAAGGGTGATTGGTATTACTTATCGCAGACCTTGTAACGGTGCCAGGAATCGGAGAGGCGGTCCCTATCCGTCGAACGATATAAACGCTTTTTCTTATTGTTAAGGCGTCGAAGCTTTATGGTAAACCAGGGTGTAGTCGGAGTGCAGGCTATTTTGTTAGTGGGACGAATCGATTGATGACGTCAGTGAGAGTGGTTTTAAACATTAACCAGTTATGTTCAATGGTTTGAGATTGGTAATTATTAAAGAAATCTAAAGAAAAAACATAAAGCTCAGAGTTTATGCTGTTGAAATCGGCTCTACTATAGCATCGAGTATATTTATCAGAGCACTGGCGTCTTGGAAGGGAAAGTGTAAAACCACCTGTAATGATGTCATGACCTGAAAGCCCATCTTGATGAGTTAGGTCAGAACACACTTCCGGATCATTGTTTAATAAAAGATCTAAAATATTGGCGTATGTAGCCGAAGATCGCGTTGGACGCGTGACAAGTTGTGTTAAAGAAAATCGAGACATGACTGCAAAAAACCATGAGCCTCCGATAGGTAGGTTGTTGTGGAAAGGTTAGCTCAATCAATATCGGGGAAATTAAATCCCCAAAAATTAGAAGTACAAAATTAGGAAAACGGGTAGTAATAATTTCAAGAAGCCGTTGGAATTCCTGAGAAAACGTCTTGTCCATGTCAGGTGGTCGATAAATGGCACCAATGATTATGAGACCTGCTTTATGTTTGATTCAAACCCAAACACACTTCAAAAATTGTCGAGGAGAACATGTGCGGCGAAAAGATCTTTTTGCGTTGCTACCGAAACGCCACCACCTATTCAATTTACCCTGTCGCACCTAAAGAAGTTAAACGAAGTCCAACTATCCAGAATGCAGTTATCGGGTGCAGTATCGGTGAGCCACGTTTCAGTTAGTATCACTAAGGATGCTGAACATGAGTCAATCGCAGGTGATAGTGGTACTGTTTTCGAGAGGACACTTCTCATGTTAGTGTACAGGAATGGAATAAGGCCTTCAGCGTCATTCCTCCCCGATAAACGTCGAGTGGACGGATAGTTGATTGATTTGATTGATTTGTGGGGTTTAACGTCCCAAAACCACCATTTGATTATGAGAGACGCCGTAGTGGAGGGCTCCGGAAATTTTGACCACCTGGGGTTCTTTAACGTGCACCCAAATCTGAGTACACGGGCCTCTAACATGTCCGCCTCCATCGGAAATGCAGCCGCCGCAGCCGGGAATTGAACCCGCGACCTGCGGGTCAGCAGCCGAGTACCTTATCCACTAGACCACGGCGGCGGGGCAGTGGACGGATAGTTGGTGCGATTACTTGACATTGGTCATTCTGTTGCTTGTTTTGACACTCGCGTCGCTCATTTAAGATCGTTGTCCCATATACAAACGTCATAATTTACAAACAACTTGTTGAACACGAGTCGCACACGATCACCGTCCTTTCGGGTTGTTTTAGAAAATTGTAAAAGGTGGCGCCACTTGTTTCGTACAGTTTCAGAGTAGTCACGTGATATGCTAAACGGTTTATTTTTTTTAGTTTGTAACCATAGCCAATTATTGCCTCAACTTCTTTGTCATTGAAAAACTTTGCAATAATTGGTCGCTTTTTATCGTCAGTAAAGCGGCCTATCCTGTGCGCTCTTGCTACTGAGGATATTTTCAAACCAAGATTGTTTTCACAAAATTTCTGAACCAGGTGGTCAGACGTTTCCCATCTCTCATTCTGCTCAGAGTCAGAAAACAGTAAGTTGCACCTGCGGAAGCGGTTCTCCAAATCATCAACCTTGTCTTCTATTTTAGAAATCCCCACTTCATGTGTTGTCAGAGACTGCGCATTAGCCTCCCCCAACAAAGATCCTGAAGTTATCTTACGCTCGAACTGACCGAATTGATTCTGCAGTTTAGAAAGCCGCTCTTCGCAGATAATTGGGAAGTTTTCAGAAGCATCAGACTGAACTTTGGCTTCAAGTTCCGGGACACGCCGAGTAAATTGTCCGAGTTCACTTTTTAGGCCGATATGAAATTGTAGCACCTTGTGTACCTATACTGCTCGAATCTAGTCTCTGAATAGTATTGAATACAAAGTCAAGCTTTTCTTCTTGGGATTTATTCATGGGGCTCGGGTTTCCCTCGACATCACCCCCAAGCAGCAATTGGCGCCACAGATGCGTAACACAATCACAAAAACGCTTCACTGAGTTGGGTGGCCACGTGACCGCTAATAAAAACACATCGTTGTCGCGAAAAGAATATGCCTCATTTACACTAACCTGCGGAAGCATAAAAAGTGAGCGTGGCATCCCCACAGTTGCGGTGTCGTGGTCCGAAGTGCTGTCGAAGTGGGCGTCCTTAGTACTGTGCTTTCTGTAGATAAGGTTCCATGTTGCCAGCCGGGTAACGCAGTCGTATCCAGAATAGGCGGTTGACATGGTGGCGGACTCGAAGATAGGCCGCGTGTCGAGCGTAATCCTTTCAGCGCGGCGTCCTCATTGGGTCCGGTATATATTTTCCGATAGATAATCCAGGCACTGCGGTACGACGGCCGACTGTAAACCAAAAGTCGCCAACAACACCACCTGCGGAAGCATGACCTTAGTGAGCGTGGCATCCCCGCAGTTGCGGTGTCGTGTTCATTGCAAGTAAATGACACTAGTTTCTCCCATAAGTTGTCTTCTATACAGCGTCGGTTCAAACTTAACAAAGACTCACGAAAAACAAAACGGTTTCTCCAGTATTGTAGAAGACCAGAAGTTACTGACATAACTAATAAATATCTAGATATCACCCAAGAAAAAATAAGCGGGTTGCACCGGCATTGAGAACAAAATCCCTTCAATAGTACTACATTCTCGATTCTACCGTCAGCATTGTCCGACACTTTACAGCATGGTAAATTTTGTGATTACGTGAAATCTTCCACGGGCCTCCCTGTGTCACTGAATGGCGGAGCGCCTTTGCTTGGTTTAGCAAAGGAAAGTGTTGTTTCTCTCTCCGGAAGACATCAGCTTGATTCCAACAGAAAAAAATGCAGCGAGATACTTGTATTGTGCATAGTATCACGATACATTCCATCCATAGTGAAGGTATTTCACTACTGAGATACAAATCAATATTTTATATGTATCTTCATCCAGAAATACAGATCCACTAAAGTATCTTCAAGATATAACCGTCAGCACCTTTAAAGGGGCCCTGAAACGCTTTTTGAGCGTAGTCAGAAAATGCTGCCGATCGGCAGTAAAGGCTCCCGACAACACGCGAGCCAAACATTATAGCGCAGCAAGCAGCGTCGAATTCACCATAAATTATCAATTCCGCTAAAATTCCTTTCCCTTCTCTCGACAAATCACACAATACGCCCAAAAATCACTCGTAGTAAGCCCATCTATCAGCCTTTGGCTCATTTGAACATGGCACTCTTGGTCGTTACAGAGGTCTCCGTGAGAGGCCGTCACTTGTGCACGCGTGCGCGTGTAATCACACTGAAAAAGATCACCTATTCGAATAGAAAAAAAGAAAAAAGTGCTCAAGGTCACAAGCAATGCGTGACGTTTTTTGTTGGCCCCTCCCATCCCTGCCTGATTAGCTGCCAGTGCTTTCGTCGGGACTAGGCAAGAAGAGAATGCGATTGCAGCGTGTAACAAATCTTTGTAACTCCGATTGTACTGAACGGATTCTTAGAAATTTCGTGGCATTGAATATGTGAGTCTATCCTCTTTTTCAGTGAATTAATTTCATGATTACTCAAAAAAGCCTTTCAGGGCGCCTTTAACTCGAACGCTCCAACGCATGGCCTCAGCTCGCTTGGATTGAGGTCAGCGCCGCCAACCGTTGAAAATAATAAGCTTGCTGCAGTTAGGGGTAGATAGAGCACGCGTGGATTTCACTAGTAAGTGTTTCCAGTCTGTCTCAATGGCGGATAGAATGCATTCACTTCGCATCTCGTTTTCGCCACGTTTCGTTCATGGCTACGTTATCGCGTGTGCTCATGGCGTTCCTTGTCGCGTACTTATGTCGAAAATGAACCATTGCGTGCGACAGCTTACGCACCATTTGCGTTTCAATTCACAGCTGTTGCTAAAAAATCACATGAAATCACATGAGGACACCATAACAAAAATCAGCCTGAAGACATGCTATTGCAGAACAGATTAAAGGACCCTATAGATCGCCGAAATCTTTCAGAACGCCTACTACGGCACCCACAGTCTGTGTCGCTTTGGAAAACTAAATACCATAAAATTATACCACCCTTGTCTAAATACTCAGTATCCTATTTGGTAATATGACATTTAACGCTTTTCACTATGCTCTAAATTTGCTTTCTTGCGTTGTATTCCCGCGTATTTCGTGCTCAGGGCACGCACTTATAAAATCTTTAGGCCTGTGTACCTAAATTCAGGTGCAAGGTGAAGGGACTGTCTACCGTCCTTGACCGATATTCTGTTTTGTGTCGGAATAAAAAACGTACCATGTGAAGACCCTAACGTTGCAGCGGTTTCTCTGGAAAGTGCGTAGAACTTTTCAGAACATAATTTTTCTCCCCGCGTTATGTCTCCTTCCATTGGTGGGATGAATGCGGGCAACACTGGTTCGTGCTAGTGAAAATTGAAAGCTGAAACTGCGTGCGGTTTTTGCAGGCTTCATCATGTGTGGTTAGTGATAAAATAATTACCTCAGTGGCCATTTTAAGCACGCACACAATTTTTGTTCTTCTCATGAGCAGCGGTGGACGCCGTGGTCACGTTTCTCCGCCGTTTCCAGGCAGGCATGCAGGCAAGCGAACACACTACCGGCTGCGCCACCGGGCGCCTATTTAAACGCATTAGAAAAAAAACAGAATTTGGTGTCGTGTGCCATACAAAGCTGCTTCAAGTGTACAAAATACAAATTCAAGTTAAGCGTGTTTGTTTTTAAGCAAAACAATTCTACCTGCGATGCTTTCTTGTCCTACCATCAGATTGTGAAAATTGACCTTATTCACTGTTGGGTGACGCTAGTGGTCACTTTTTATGGACTTTCAACATAAAGTTAAAATTATGATTCCTTTTTTTCTTTTATGAAGGCATGCTTGTTGTCGCCACTGTGATGAACGATCTTTTCATTGGCGCCGCAATCAGAAAAATTTTTCCGAGGGGTAGACAGTCCCTTTAAGAAACCCCAGGTGGTTGGAATTTCCCGAGTCCTGAACTATGGTGCCCCACATAATGAAATCGTTTTTCGGGAAGGATAAACTTCAAACAATACTACGCGCACAAATTTTGCCCTCTAAGACCACATGTTCCGTGCAGCGTGAACCGAGCAAAACAACACACTCTAGATGGCGAGACGAGTTCAATTCACGCTGTTTGAAAATAATGAACCAGAACTTGAACAATGACACGGCGTTTCAGATTTATTTATTGTCCAACGTTTACAAACGCCATGAACGTGCGTTCGCTCTGTTCTGCTTTTCAAACTCGAAAGCTACGTAAGATGTCACACGCTATGTTTTATTGTCGATATAAGTATACACTGTAAACAGAAATAAGCCGAGATGGGAGTAAATGACCTTGTCCTCTAGCGCACGCCCCGATGAGAGTTTTATTAACACCGTCCGGAGGGAGTAAAAAATTTACTCCCCATCAGTAGGGGGTTTTTGCATGGTGCCAGGGGGGGGGGGGGGGTATTTACATACATCGGGGAACTTTTTCAGGTCAGTATGGGAGTAAATTTTTTGCATCAACCGAGAAAAAAATTACGTCAGCAGCCGTACCTTGCGCAAGCGTAACTTTAATTGCATTACATTCAAAGCCGTAACAATGATTACAGTTCACAAACATGCTCACAACGTTCACGTAATATTGCAACACCTACACTCACCACAGCTTGCCATCCACGCTCCACACCTACGAGTCAGTCACCGGGTATATATAAGCACCACATTCTGACCTGCCATGTAGCCCTGGTGAAACCCATTTTTCGCTGTTGATTAAACAATAAACACGCACGGCGTAGGTATGAAGTTCCGGTGGCCTGATGTAAGCACTTCAACACACATGCCTTTTATCCTAAACCTGCCTAATATTTATTATTTTTTAACTATAGCGAAAAAGATTTATCACTTGGCGCTTTGTCGTACGAGCTGAATTTGCATTAGCAGTACTGTTGTGGATCCGTAAAATGCACTGAATCATACACAAAGCCCGCGCAACCTTGAATGAACACATTAACGAGGCACATTCAGCAGCTCCAGCGACAAACCGAGGTAGACCCCCGCTACCACGTCCGACGACTAGGCCTCACTCACGAGTACGGCACGGTGATTCAATGAATGGCAGCTGGCGATCACAAAATGCTTGCTGATGTGCCGCTTACGTCTCGTTATTTTTCCTATGCAGAGAAATAGGTGTCTGCCATCCACGCAGTTTAAGCTACGGAGCAATAGACTTAAACTAACGTTACGGTTCACAGTCGCTGTTCCCGTTGCTCGCACGCATTGCATGGGCATGCATGCATGCCGTGCCGTACATTGTTTCTGTGTTTCTCCGCCTCGTTCAGCGCTCGCCTTCGAGTTAGTTGTCAGCTGTGGTCGCATGGCGCAGAAGTCTGTTATTCATCCCTTATTTTTTCTAAAACACATTCATTGCCTCGCCAGTAGTCAGTGCTAGCTAGCTCGTAGAGCTCACCACGGCGGCCGGTGCGCAGTGCGAGCTCGATATGATACCGGCTAGATACCGAAGGCATAGCGAGGCCTTCTTACCGCTTAGATGTTGTAGCCGGTGAAATACAGGTGACACTTCGAGAACTCACCATCGGCGGAGACGGGGCGAGCACGTCGCCGGCGCAACTCTCACACCAGTTGCCGGCCAGACTGCCGTGGTCGAGCGAAGCCTACTTCAAACCGCTTCGAACTTTTTCACGGCGAAACTCCAGGAGCAGCCGCTGAAGATCGTAACAGCTTACTTTTACTACTATTTATGTATTCTTCGAAGTTTTTTGTTACTCGGCCCTTTGAAGCGTGGCATTCACGGCGTTTCGTTGAGGAATCGGACCGATGTGGAGCGTGGTTTAACGGTGTGAAATATATTGAACACTGTAAACAGAAATAAGCCGAAATGGGAGTAAATGACCTTGTCCTCTAGCGCACACCTAGATGGGAGTTTTAAAAAACCCGTCTCTGGGAGTAAAAAATTTACTCCCCATCAGAAGGGGGTTTTCGCATGGTGTCAGGGGGGTTTTTATTTACATCCATAGGGGAACTTTTTCAGGTCAGTATGGGAGTAAATTTTTTGCATCGACCGAGAAAAAAAATTACGTCAGCAGCCGTACCATGCGCAAGCGTAACTTTAATTACATTACATTTATTACGCACAACAATGATTACAGTACACAAACATTATCACAACGTTCACGTAATATCACAACACTCGCACTCACCACAGCTTGCCACACGCAGTACACACATACCATATAGTCACCGAGTATATATAGGCACCACATTCTGACCTCCTGTAGCCCAGGTGAAAGCCTTTTTTTCTAATAATTAAGCAATAAATACGCACGGCGTAAGTATGAACTTTCGGTGGTCTGATGTAAGCACTTCAGCACACATGCCTTTTATCCTAATCCTGCCTAATATTTAATATTTTTTTACTATAACGAAAAAGTTTTATCAGTTCACGCTCTGTCGTACAGGCTGAATTCGCATCAGCAGTGCTGTTTGTGGACCCGTAAAATGCACTGAATCATACACAAAGTGCGCGCGGCCTTGAATGAACACATTAAAGAGGCACATTTAGCAGCTCCAGCGATGAACCGAGGTAGACCGCCGCTACCGCGTTCGACGACTAGGCCTCACTCACGAGTACGGCACGGTGATTCGATGAATGACAGCTGGCGATCACAAAATAATTGCTGATCTGCAGTTTACGTCTCGTTTTTCCCATGCTCAGAAATAGGTGTCCGCTATCCACGCACTTTAAGCTACGGAGCGATAGACTTAAACGAATGAGACGGTTCGCAGTCGCTGTTCCCGTTGCTCGCATGCATTGCATGTATAGCTCGCAGAGCTCGCCACGGCGGCCGGTGCGCAGTGCGAGCTCGATACGATGCCGGCTTGATACCGACGCCATAGCGAGGCCTTCCTACCGCTTAGATGTTGCAGCCGGTGAAATACCGGTGACACTCCGAGAAGCCACTATCGGCGGAGACGGGGCGAGCGCGTCGCCGGCGCAACTCTCAGACCGGTTGCCGGCCAGCCTGCCGTAGTCGAGCGAAGCCTACTTCGAACCGCTTCGAAGTTTTACGGTGCAATCACTGACGATCGTACTCCGCCTCGTTCGGCGCTTGCCTTGTAGTTAGTCATTGACAGCTGCGGTGGCAAGGCGCAGAAGAATGTTATACATCCCAGCAGCCTTAATTTTTTGTGAAACACATTCTTTGCATCGCCGGTGGTCGGTGCTAGCTCGTAGCACTTGCCGCGGTGGCCAGCGCACAGTGCGAGTTCGATACGATGCCGGCTTGATACCGACGGCATAGCGAGGCCTTCTTACCACTTAGATGTTACAGCCGGTGAAATACCGGTGACACTCCGAGAAGCCACTACTGGCAGAGACGGGGCGAGCGCGTCGCCGGCGCAACTCTCAGACCGGTTGCCGGCCAGCCTGCCGTAGTCGAGCGAAGCCTACTTCAGACCACTTCGAAGTTTCTGATGGTGAAACTCCAGGAGCAGCCGCTGACGATCGTAACAACTTACTTTTGCTACCATTAATTTATTCTTCGAAGTTTTTTGTTACTCGGCCCTTTGAAGCGTGGCATTCAGGACGTTTCGTTGAGGAATCGGACCGATGTGCAGCGTGGTTTAAGGTGCGAAATATATTGAAATGTTCCCAGTAAATACCAACCGGTCGTTGCTATTCTTCGCTGCACTTATAATTTCGTTGCCTGTTGACAGATGCTTACACGGTTAGCCACACAAATCACATGTGTTTCACACCGACGTGCAAACATATGCCCGTACAGACACATACACACACACACACACATGCACACGCACACACAGACACACACACACACACGTCACACCCAAAGAGGGTTTTTAAAGCTCCTATAGGGAGTTTGTAACCACGTGACCTGAAACTCCCTGGGGAGTTTAACAAGGTCATGTCGTTCATAAACTCTGTGATTAAGGAGGGGGCGTTTTACGATGACATGTGCCGAGTTCACTCCCTACCAGGGAGTAAATAATTGGGGCAGGGGAGTTTTGTGGGCTCATGTGCTGGAGAAACTCCCATCTCGGCTAACTTTTGTTTACAGTGAAATGTTCACAGTAAATACCAACCGGTCGTTGCAATTCTTCGCTGCACTTACAATTTCGTTGCCTGCTGACAGATGCTCACACGGTTAGCCACACAAAGCACCTGTGTTTCACACCGACGTGCAAACATATGCCCGTAAACACACACACACACACACACACACACACGTCACGCCCAAAGAGTGTTTTTAAAGCTCCTATAGGGAGTTTGTTACCACGTGACCTGAAACTCCCTGGGGAGTTTAGAAGGTCATGTCAGTTCATAAACTCTGGCATTAAGCAGGGGGCGTTTTACGACGACATGTGCCTAGTTCACTCCCTACCAGGGAGTAAATAATTGGGGCAGCGGAGTTTTCTGGGCTGATGTGCTGGAGAAACTCCCATCTCGGCAAACCTTTGCTTACAGTGTATGACAACCAACGCCACGGGCGCGTGCGATTACGTTGCCGCGAGGAAAACGTGGCGAAAACGGGATGCGAAGTGAGTGCGTTCGACCAGCAATTCAGGCGGACTACTAACAGAAATTTACTAGTGAAACCAACGCACGCTCCACCTTTCGTTAACTGCAGGAAACATATTATTTTGCACGCTTAGCGGCGTTGACCCCAGTCCAAGCAAACCAAGGCCACGCGTCGGAGCGTTCGAGTTAAATGTGTTGACGGCTGTACTATCGTGACACTCTTGTATCAGGACACTGCTTAATAGTGTCCGCCATGCACTGCCGAGCAAACAGTCAGTCTAGGTGTCGCAAGGCTTCGCAAAGGTTATTTGTTGCTCTTTCTGTATGTGTGATCGACATTATATGTTTCTACGCTAATTTAGTTAGACATCGGCTAGCTCATGCATTTTCCTAGAAATAAAAATTAGGGACGGGGAGAAAGGCTTTAAAAAAAAGTGGCGTGAACCGGGAGGCAAGTGGAGTTGACTTCAAGAATACATTTCTTTCCCATTCCTCAGTGTGATGAATGTTATTTCAGCGACTCTTGTGTGTTTTGTACACCATTCTTTAGCTGCTTCACAAAGTGACAGATTGACTTCATATTAGGCAAGTCACCTGCGTGCTCTTTTCTGTTTACGTAGGTTCTGGCCGTAGTGTTGAAGTTTTACAACTTGGGAAGTTATTTCGTCTAGCCCTCTGCTGCATATGTTGCATTTCTTTTTTCTACAAGCCAAATGCAGAAACCTTAACTCGGATCATATTTCAAAAGACCGTGAAGTTCGCGTAAGTATACTTGACTTTTCAAACAATTGTAGCCGTTATTGAAATGGGGCGATCGTAACGTGAACACAAAAAGTAGTTTCAAATTGAAAATGAGCCAAATATTGTACCTCTTTGAATCAAACTGAGCCAAGTTCACAAAACCAGTGCTGCATCAAGTATCATTACCAAAACAACGAACATGGCCGCATCTAATTTTTCATTTGTGTTCTAGTGGCCCTGCTATTGCGTTTTCATTCCGCAAATTGTTTTTCTTGGGCAAGTTGGTACTTACCGAAAAAGACGGCGTTGTAAAGAAACTTTGGAGTATGAAGAGAAACAGGCCAACTTTTTTCTCTCTCCTAGAGCTTCTTTTGGAGTTTTGCGCTGTGAGGTTCAAGTCCAAGACTATACTCCTTGAAGAGGATGAAGTTATCTAAGATGGCTAGGCATAATCCGCCACAGTGAGTGAGCACCACAAGTGAACTATAACAAGATCAAGAATAAAACCAAGAAAAAGTAGAAGAGCAGGAGCCTCTTTTTGACTGCCCAAAGTGGTGCGTATTTTGTCAGGAAATACCACTTTTTTTAGTCTATAGTCATCGCCATTACATCCCTGCAACAAAACAAGGTACCGAAGAAACCACAAGGATGACATTAACCTCATCGCAAAATGCTGCTACATCGTTCATTCGCTGCGATTTATATTTCTTTTGTGAGCTAATTAAAGCCTAAGTGAAACGTTCTGTTAATAGGAGCCAAATTCAAATTTTAATCCTGAATACCAATCATACTTGGCTAATCGCCTTTGCGGTCGGCTTCAAGATAGAAATACCACCCCATAAACATCCGACCACCTCAATGATAACATGCTCTCGAACACAAATGTAGAAAGTCTGTCTTATCTGTTGTGCCTGGTTAATAAAAGGCTATGTTTCTGTTTTGGGGGGAAAGAAAGGCGCTTAAAATTTGAGGCTAACTTATGATGCTGTGTATAGCTTAGAAGAATATTTATTTGAAATTTGTGGCGCAGTCCCAGGGAGAAAATGTTGACAATGTGCAGGCTGCTCACAAAAAACAGTGAGGTACGGCGGTGAACGTTACCGGAAGCCGTCCAGCATCTTTGTTTGACAACAACGAACAGGTATATCTATATTTTAGTCGCAATAACGATTCGATGTGTTGTGGTTGTATGAGCACACTGGCAAAAAAAATTGTTGGAGCAGAAAAACTGCAGTTCTTTTCAGTTTCACTTGTAGTGAACTTAGCATCTCAGAAGAAATAACGCCACCTTTGAGCCAGTCATACATTTCTAAACACGCTTTTCAAGCTTTTGGAGTTAAGCTCGAGAACATTGCTTTGCACGTCGTGGACGTGCCTCAGGAAATGGTCGCGGGAAACACTTACTTTTTTCTAAGACAACTTGAATCGTGTTCAAGTTGTTTCTTCAGCGCTACATAAGTACACGATTACGTGTTTCTTTTTTTTTTGCGCGCACAGGCTCATTTGGTGAGGCCCGCGCAGATACACTAGTACTGTGACGAGGAAAGTGTCAAGGCTAATGCTGGCATTTTTCCCACTAGTGTCGGATAACGGCTGTGCTCAGCAATGGTAAAATCTCGTTCCACGGAGGAACTCAGAGTATGTATATGAGCAGCCAATGGTGTACAGAATCATGCGAAACAACAAAAAGCTTAACTATTGCAAACTCGTTGCCGCCGCGTGACAACATGCCGCGGGTTTGTCCTCGGTGTCACCACGCGACAAGACCGGCTTTGCGCACGCTGCCCACGCTTGCGCGCTGGCCGTGACGCTTTGAAGCCCGGGCGCTCGTCGTATACTTCCTTCCGTGTTGGAGTCTCTCTTCTTAAAAGAGCAGTGGTCTGCTTGCGATGGCAGACCGACGTGAGCAAAAGGACACAATGTCTGAATAAGGGCTTCTTTCACGTTCATATTCTCTTCTTACGGCGCTATTATGCAAAACTTTTCATCCTGCGTAAAAACCAAAGACAATGCAATATTAGTTAGGGTGTGCGTTAAAAAACAAGAGGGGGTAAATGAGGGATTGCTGCCCTCGCTAATGGTGCGATACCTGAAAGTCTGTGATCGTTTCATGGATAAAAAATACGCTCCCACATGTATACCTGAAAAAGCTTCCTCGATTGGTGTAAACAAGTAGGCATCCAATCGAAAAGTTCTCTTCAGTAGGCGAGAGAAAAATTTTCTCGGTGTCACCGGAGTACGGAAACGCCTATCGAATAATGCCCTTTACTTCCATCCTGGCTAATATTCGCTTGCGGTACACGGCAAGAACATGTGAGGCATTTCAGTCAGATAGGTCAAACCTACTGTTAAAACGTACTGTATTTACGCTATAGTGGCTAAATCGTGAACATGCGTAGCGTGAACAAGGAAGCGCGAGCAAGGGAGCGCAGTGCTACGATTGACGCATACACGTCAAATCACAAAAAACTGCATATGTGCAGTACAATTTCAGCGTGGTTGTTTTACTATCACATATACCTCTCGTCATCGGTGGGTGCCTTTGGCATAATCGTATGCTTGGCATAATTGAAATTAACACCCGTCTGCCTCTTTCTTCCCTTTTTTTTTTCTATGTTCCTAGTGCAGTGCCAGTAACGAGATGTTCAGCAAGCCTTTGACGAAAGTGCACTCGGATGTTGTAGCGGGCGCCTAAGGTGATACTTTCACCGATTATGCACTGCACACGTGTATTGTTCTTGCATGCTTAAGTGTCGTTGATAGGGTCACGTGGCACGCACTACCATGTTCATTTTGGTGCATCAATCGGGAAGATAGGGGCATGGCATTCCAACCCTTTTGAAAAAATCGCACCAGCACTCAATAAATGTTTTATTGATAAAAGTGTATAGAACCTACTGACGGTATACTTAAAGTCGTTAGACAATCCTATAATGATGAAATTCTTTCATCTGACAATGTGCTGAAATCTATTGATCAAATGTTTGACTTGTAAAATTTTGTATTAGCATTTTACAGTGTTTTCAAAACATTTTGTATTGTCCTATTTATTGTTTTTACCTCGCTAAAGATTGTATAATTGTTCTAACGGCTCTGTAACACCCCCACTCCTGCTTGGGCCCATTTGTGGCCTGCAGTATTGTATAAATAAATAAATAAATAAATATACCAGCTATCAACAATCCGTCGACTATTGGCCACAGATTGCCAATACATATTTCCCAAATAACTTTCAACAGACGCTGAATCAGCGTGCTAAAGACAGTATAAAAAAGCTTCCCAGTGCTGTGCCGACCATCTTCAAAAAACGTACCCAACAATATCTCGACTATTGGCCACTGATAACCAATAGAAATTTCCCCAATAACGCTCAATAGACACTGAATCAACGTGGTAAAGACAGTATATAAAAGGCTTAGCGGCACTGTATTGACCATCTTCATACTATTTACGCAACATTGTATAGACTATTGGTTCCTGAAAACCAAAATAAATGCCCTTAGTAATGTTCAAGAGATGCTCGAAAAAGTGTTGATCTAAAGTTGTTCCACTTTTTTGTAAGCACACTATGTACCTCTTTAGAATATTTTGTCTACTATTGGTCACGGAAGTGTTATTGACATATTTTGCTCAATGCGAATTATTTCAACAGAACGGTCGAACGTAAGTTCACGCATTTCTTCACTGCATGGTCAAGTCAAATAGGTGTGCATTAAAGGGTGCACACGTAATCTTGCAGCTTGAGAATGACCTCAAGCAGGCAACATAGCTTAAAAGCTTCTGTAAAGTGCATTAAAACTTTAAAGATGATAGTCTTTCTTGGAGACCTTCGACGCGAAAATTTTGGTTTGTCTGTCTGTCTGCCTTTCGTCTGTCTGCACAGTTGTCTGTCCGCGGTGACGGTACCCCAAACGGCACCAAGCGATACATCAAACGGCCAACCCCATCCAGAGCACCCGCCATTATTGCTCTAGTTTCAGCTTTCGTAATTGCGCGTTTGTCAATTGAAAAAGAATTATTGCGCATATCTGCAGTATCGTAAAAACACGTGGATGTTTTATATGTGTTTTTTTATTTTAGAGAAGGCACACACAAGTATTTCTGAGGACCGTTGCGTTTATCACGCTGCGCTGACAGTAGAACGCGATGTTCAAAAAAGCAAGCGTTCCGAACGCTTTGCTAAAACGACACGGTGGTGGCACCTGCTCGGCGCTTTGCGTTCTACACCTTATCGCCTCCGAGACAGGTGCACATCTTTCTCCGAGGACGCGCACGCCTTTCTTCGTTTTCAAAGATTACTGCCAGATGGCACTCGTGTCTAACGTGCTTCGATGCGCTCGTTCGCCTTCGCTGCACGGATCGGGACTCTCAAACGCAGCACTTCTAGAATACAATTTAGCGATTTTCTCACGCAGAACATCAAATAAACGATTTGTTCACTGCAAGACTATCGTATTTTGACGACATTCGCAGTGAAACATGCAGATACGGGGCCATTTTTAAAAATGTAGTTCTTAAACGCACCGCACGCTTGACATTGTGTTAGTTACAGCAAGGCGCTGTTTGAAGTTCACTGAAAACTTCGATTTATAAGCAAAGTAAAAACATGTTCACACAAAATATATTTAAAAATAGCGTGCCAGCCCATTTGAGTACACGTCAGCTACATCGTCGCCTGCAGTTAGTGACTGCAGTTCTGACTGATGTTAGCAGAGGTCTTGCCGAATATGAGAGAATAGGTTTTTAAAGTAAGACTTTATTTTTTAGCACTATGTGTGGTTGGATGCATAACTATGAGTGTCTTGATACAGCGCAGATCTTCCAAAAAGGCATTTTATGCGTAAACTGCCTACAGCTTGGTAAAACAACAATTAACTGGTAAGGAAATGATCACTTGCAGAAAAACAATTATTCATATTAGGCACACATACAAGGGGAAATCAAAGAGTAAACTGACTTCTGCTGTCTTTCGCACAAGGGTTTTTAAACTGCAGTGCTAGTCTTTAGCACTGAATTACTGTTGCGTGCAAAACGTCTATGGAACGTTTCACTCTTAATTCTGCTTTAGTCGTTAAGAGCAGAAGAGTTGAGATCTCAATTGCTGGAACACAATCTACTCAGTCCAGACTTGACTCCAAGTGATTTCGATGTGTTTGAAGCATTCACAGAAGATTTTCCATTGATGCAGAAGTGATTGATGATGTTCACACTTGGCTACAAGTGAAATCAAAAATTTTTTATCCTAGTGCAATAAAAAAAAAAACTTGTGAAACCTTGTGCACAGAGAAGAAAAGTTAATGCATGTGTAAGTCTTTTATCATGAGTATAATAGTACCTTTTTTTCAAAAATTTCTTCACCGTTTGACTTCCCCTGATACATGCATGGTACCCGCAGTTGGGGCGGCTCAGGCACTACAATTTAAAGCAATCATTTTCGGCAGCACAATGACAGGCCGACCGTTTGGGTGAAGTTTTTGTTCTGCACCGCAGTCACGTAGCTATACAATTGCACTCTATAACTGTATTGCGTGCCTCGCCACGATGCTTGGCGGGTTCTCTACGCTGGGAGCCATGTATGCCACACGTTGCACGACCGATGAACTTCCGCAGAGGAGCACGCGCGCATCCAAATGTTTGATTAGGTGATCGTGACTAGCCTTGCGCGTTTTAAGAAGCTGGGGGCGTGCCGCACAAGCAAGTTGCACCAAGGTGTATAATAATTATAATAATATTAATACGTAGTTTACCTCCTGAAACCACGCTATTAAAATCAGAGATGTTATAATGAAAGGCTTCGAATTTTTCGACCATCCAGTGTGCTTTGCACAAAAAACGCACAGAAAACATTGCACATAAAATGGCTCTCTATTAACAATTTCATGTCCATTGAAATGTGACTGCCGAAGCTGATATCGAACCAGTGGTATAGAGGCTGCGGCAGCTGCATTTCCGATGGAGGCGGAAATGTTGTAGGCCCGTGTGCCCAGATTTGGGCGCACGTTAAAGAACCCCAGGTGGTCGAAATTTTAGGAGCTCTCTACTATGGCGTCTCTCATAATCATATTGCCACAAGGCAGTAGTGGGGTTGGGGCATAAAGCGGTAGAGGGTCCTTGCCTGAAAGAAAGGACTACGAAGTGGATAGAGACTGGTCCCAGCCCGCCAGTATGCCAGGCATTGTCATCGCGTGTAAATGTCGTAAATATCTACAAATATACGTTTCCTTGTAAGATTATTGGTGGAGGTGCGGGGTACGCCTGCCTGGCTTTCCCGGCAAACCAACACGGAACTTCGGAGTGGTCGCCACCTTCATTTTTCTGCAATGGCTCAACAGGCCCACCCACAAGAGCAACAGCAGCCGCAGCAGCAGCAGCTGCCTCCTCTGATTCTCCTGCCTCCACGAGACCCCGGAACCTTCTCAGGCACAGGCAAGGACAAGGTGAATGTTGAAGATTGGGTCGCATTGTACGAGCACGTCAGCGAATACTATAGATGGGACCCTATGTTGATGCTGGCCAACGTAGTATTTTACTTGCGGGATACGGCGCTCACCTGGTATGAGACGCATGAGTCGGGGTTGACCAGCTGGGACGTTTGCAAACTCAAGCTTGTCGAGTTGTTCAGCAGGCCATTTGGGCGACAGCAGGCCGCGAGGAAAGACCTGGAATGTCGCGTGCAGACATCGACGGAATCATATGTATCTTACATACAGGACGTATAGGGCCTCTGTCGAAAAGTGGACGAGAACATGAGCGAAACTGACAAAATCGCTCACATATTAAAAGGAATTGCCGATAACGCCTTTAATCTGTTGATCGTTAAAGATTGCGCCACCGTCGACGCGGTTGTGAAGGAATGTCAGCGCTTCGAGCACGCCAAGAACCGTCGCATAACCAGCCAGTTTGCGCGTCTGCCTAATACGGCAGCCACTTCGACGTGCGAAGACAGCCCCAAGTTCACGCAAGCTACATCGTCCGAAAATGTCACTCGAATCGTTCGCCGCGAACTCGAAGCAATGGCTCCTGCAGCCATCGCCTCCGCTGGTCCTCAAGACAACGCATCCACCGTCTCCTTCATACAAGCCGTCGTTCGCCAAGAAATAGCAAATCTCGGCATCGCACCTGTTTGCGCTGTTCGCACTACCGAGAGCTCAGCTTCTGTTAACCAGATTCCCGTGTACCCTTCACGCTACCCTTCCCGCTACCGAAACCCTGCTGAATGGAGAACGTCGGATGATAGACCGATCTGCTTTCACTGCTCTCGCGCCGGCCACATTGCACGCTACTGTCGCAATTGTTGGACATCCTATTCATCTTGGCACACTGGGACATGGCGTCGCTTTGAAGGCAATTCTCGCCGGTTTTCTACTCCGTACGATCCACAGCCGGCTCCTACTAACGTTCAGGGCCGAAGGTTCAGCCGGTCACCATCACCCCAAGGCCGCCGATCTCTCTCGCCGATGATTACTCGATCCAGGTACCCTGCACGACCTGGGCCCTCAACCTCGGGAAACTAGACCATGCAGCTCCCGGAGGTGACGCTGCATTAACGACCCGTTCTGCAAATCCTCTGTTGACGATTCCTACACGCCGCAATATTTTGGAACTTTTGGTGGATGACGTTACCGTTACAGCCCTCATAGACACTGGCGCACAAATTTCAGTCATGAGTGCCGCTCTCTGTATTTAACTGCGAAAAGTGATCACGCCTCCTAATAAGTGTGCAGTAATGCTTGCCGATCGGAGCACATCTACCGTTCTCGGCATGTGCACCTCTCGCGTGTCACTGCTGGGTGCCAGACCGTCGTATTGTTCACCGTGCTTGAGCAGTGCCCACACGACGTGATTCTTGGTCTCGACTTTCTCTCTGCGCACTCCGCCCTTATCGACTGCTCGACAGGTCTTCTTCAGTTGGAACTGCCTTTTGACGCCACTGTTGCCCGTGATGCTCAAAGTCGCCTTTGTGCCACCGAGTTCCTGCATCTTCCGCCGCAAGCCGCGACCTACGTGCAGCTCGTGTGTGATCCGCCTGTGCGCGATGGTGAATATGTCGTTTCACCTATTACCGACGTTGTGCTAAAGCACTCCATTGCTGTCCCGCACACCGTGGTGAGAGTACGCCACAACCAGACCCATCTGTCTCTTTTGAACTTTGGTTTCTCCGCGCACGTGCTGGCTGCTGGTATTAAACTAGGCATCATGTCGTCGTTGCAAGAGTGTGATATTTCTGAACTGTCGGCTCAGCAACCTACTCCGCACGTGAACTTGCTCACTGCGCCCAACCTGTCAAGCATTGACATTGCCGAAATGATAGCGCCAGATCTTTCGCCCTCCAAAGCACAAGACCTCCACCGTCTGTTGACATCTTATGCGGACATATTCGATCTTGACAACCGCCCTTTAGGCCAGACATCAGTTGTGACGCATCACATCAACACCGGCGATGCCAACCCAATTCATCGCCGCCCTTACCGCGTCTCCGCTGCCGAACGCTCTGTCATCCAGAAAAAGGTCAAAAAAATGCTCGCGAAAGGCGTCGTCGAACACTCATCTAGTCCGTGGGCATCCCCGGTCATGCTTGTCAAGAGGAAGGACAACACATGGTGGTTTTGCGTCGACTATAGACATCTCAACAAGGTCACTAAGAAGGGCGCTTACCCCTTACCAAGAATAGATGACGCCCTTGACTGCCTTCATGGCGCAAAGTTTTTATCGTCCATTGACCTTCGATCTGGTTATTGGCAAATCGCTGTTGACCCGCGGGACCGAGCAAAAACAGCATTTGTAACCCCTGATGGGTTATACCAATTTAAAGTAATGCCGTTTGGGCTTTTTAATGCGCCGGCCACCTTTGAGCGCATGATGGATTCCCTTCTGCGCGGCTTCAAATGGTCCACTTGCTTATGCTACTTAGATGATATAGTTGTTTTTTTCACCAACGCTCGCAAGCCATCTTGAGCGACTGTCCAGTATTCTCCAAGTATTCCGCGACGCTGGTCTCCAGCTGAACTCCTCCAAATGCCGTTTTGGCCGTCGTGAAATAACTGTACTTGGTCACCTCGTTAACGCATCTGGGGTACAGCCTGATCCGGACGAAATTCGCGCAGTGACTCAATTTCCCGTGCCGTCTTCTCCTAGGATGTCCGGAGCTTCCTTGGTTTGTGCTCCTATTTTCGCCGCTTCATCCGGAATTTCGCCGATATTGCGCATCCTCTCACCAAGCTTCTTAAAAAAGACGTCCCATTTACTTGGAATTCGCCTCAAAGTGCTGCATTTTCGGCGCTCATTGCAGCCCTCACGACCACGCCAATATTAGCCCACTTCGATCAGACTGCACCGACAGAAGTTCGTACGGACGCGAGTGGTCAAGGAATTGGTGCTGTTTTAGCTCAGCGTCAGCATGGACGTGACTGTGTCATCGCCTACGCCAGCCGCCTTTTATCCCCTGCCGAGAGGAACTATTCCATCACAGAAAGAGAGTGTCTGGCTCTTGTGTGGGCTGTCGCTAAATTTCGCCCGTGCCTGTTCGGTCGCAGTTTTACTGTTGTAAGTGATCACCATGCACTCTGCTGGCTTTCCTCGCTCAAGGATCCCACGGGACGTCTCGGTCGTTGGTCTCTCCGCCTCCAAGAATACACCTTCTCGGTCGTGTATAAATCTGGTCACCTCCATCAAGACGCCGACTGTCTGTCACGGTGTCTAGTGGATCCACCAGACGCCACAGAGGGAGCTACGGAGGCTTGCGTCTTATCAATATCAGACTTTCTTGATATCGCTTCTGAGCAACGCCGCGACCCGGATTTACTTACCATCATAGAAAGCCTGAGTTCCGCTACTCCAACCACTTCTCCGAACTTGTACTTCCTTCATGAAGGTGTTCTCTACCGCCACAACATGCGCCCTAATGGTCCTGACCACCTACTTGTTGTGCCTTCCCATTTGCGTGTAGATGTTCTTCGACAACTTCACGATGAACCTGCCGCCGGTCACCTGGGAATCACCCGCACTTATGATCGCGTCCAGCGCCGTTTTTTCTGGCCACGCTTATATCGCTCTGTGCAAAAGTATGTCGCCAGCTGCGACCTTTGTCAACGTCGAAAACGACCAACATCGCTTCCAGCTGGCCTTCTTAACCCTATTGAGATCCCTGCTGAACCATTCTACCGCGTAGGGCTCGACCTTCTCGTGCCATTTCCCACTTCTGCATCCGGAAACAAATGGGTTGCCGTGGCGACCGACTACGCGACACGTTACGCGATCACCCGCGCTCTTCCAACCAGCTGCGCTACCGATGTCGCTGACTTTCTACTGCATGACATCATATTGCATCATGGCGCTCCTCGACAGCTCGTTACTGACCAAGGCCGATACTTTTTATCTCGCGTCGTCCAGGATCTTGTACGTTCCTGTTTCACGAACCACAAGTTCACAACGGCATACCAACCACAAACTAATGGACTTACAGAGCGCCTGAATCGCACTATCACCGACATGTTGTCAATGTATGTTTCTCCAGACCACCGTGACTGGGACGCAACGTTACCCTACGTCACCTTCGCTTACAACTCCTCCAGACATGACACCGCAGGCTATTCCCCGTTCTACCTTCTTTATGGAAGCGATCCCTCTCTGCCTCTTAATACACTCCTTCCCGCTGGTTCAAACTCCCCTGTCACATACGTCCGCGATGCCATAGAGCGAGCTGACGCAGCACGACAGATTGCCCGAGAACGACTCATACTTTCTCAAGCCTCTCAGAAAGAACGATACGATCGTCACCACCGCGAAGTTTCGTATGCACCAGGTTCTCTCGTACTCTTGTGGACCCCATGTCGTCACATCGGCCTCTCAGAAAAACTTTTATTTCGCTATGACGGACCATACAAAGTCCTACGCAAGATCACCAACCTCACCTACGAGATACAGCGAGTTGTCGACGAAGCACACTCAATGCCACCACCATCCACTGTTGTGCACGTCGTAAGACTGAAGCCATATGTGTCACCCAACACTCCCCTGTCGTGACAAGCGCTGGGTCGGCGTTTTAACGCCGCGGGGTAGTGCCACAAGGCAGTAGTGGGGTTGGGGCATAAAGTGGTAAAGGGTCCCTGCCTGAAAGAAAAGACTACGAAGTGGATAGAGACTGGTCCCAGCCCGCCAGTGTGCCAGGCATTGTCATCGCGTGTAAACGTCGTAAATATCTACAAATATACGTTTCCTTGTAAGATTATGGTAGTTTTGGGACGTTAAACCCCACATATCAATCAATCTACCAGTGGTATAGAAACCGGGTCAGCCGTCGCTTACCATAACCACTGCTCCACCGCGGCGGACTGACGCACCAAGGTTTAAACAATTCATACGGTTGCTTAAAAAGTCATATTTATAACGTAATTGCTGTGAAGTTGACTAGATTTCATCGGTATAGCAAAATTCGGTGCGCGTCTAATTTTTCGTGCCACAACTCTGATACAAACAGCAGACACACTGGCTCACGCGAAATCTGTGACATTGAGTGGACAAACGTAGGCTGCAGAAGACTAATATTATTAAAATAAACAGCTTCACTCAGCCACGTATGGGCTGAAGCACATGAATAATGATATACACACAGTTGACGAAGATATACAAAGAATGATGATATTTAAAGGAAATGAAAAGTCATTAGCTTACTGCGCTTACCATTCCAGGAGTTTAGAGTCCCAAAAGGCCGAAATAATTGAGAGAGACGCAGTAGTGGGGGCCTCCAGAAATATTCATTCCTAAGGCTCTTTAATGTGTACCTAAATTCATCTTCTTCATCTAAGCACATGGGCCTCGAACATTTTCATCTTTATCGAAAATGCAGCCGCCGCAACCGTGATTCCATCCCGCGACCTTCGGGTTAGCAGTCGAGTGCCATAACTACTACACCACCGCGGCAGGGCACACGCAGAACAAGGTTTCGCAGTCTTGAAGGCAAAAGCAGCTGAAATAACAATACATCCGAAGCAAGACACCTCCACAAGTCCAATGCTAGAAGCATCTTGTGGGAGAGTTCTTCAGCAGTTCATTAACGGTTATTGAGAACCTTTTAGCTTCGTTTTGTTTTTTCAACAATAACAAACATATCAAAAAGTGTCAACAGTGCATAAAACGATTAGAAAAGACAACATAGGAAAAGAGCGCTGACTTCCAACTATAGTTTTTATTTTGAAAAGAAGGGCATATGATACAGGAAAAGGGGGAGTGTGAGAGACAAAAAATGAAAGAAAACGAAGTATGTACAGGTGCTGCCATTATTAATTCTTTTCTTATAATTTTGCATGCATCGAGCATGCCACCACATGCCATCACGTGTGCCCTAAAACCAAGCCAGGTAATCAAGTTCATTTAAAAGCACAATAGAGGGTATGCTAACGCAATTACCACCTAGATTATGCATCAATTAAGCTTAGATAACTTCACGAATTAGCTGAGCCCTATGTCTTGCCATCAGTTTGCTCCTGTTGGAGCAGGGTGTACACCCACAGTCACGACAATGAATGCTGATGTGACCCTCGAAATTATTAACGACGTTATTATGCGGTAACTTTTTATGCAGTCGTTTTTTTTACTAGCAAACGCTGTATGCATCGGCCTTGTGAGGCGAGAGAGGCAGACGGGAGCAACAGTTTTGAGGGTGTGTTCCTGGGCCTGCATGAGACGCACACATGCGGCTGGAGAGGCGAGCATGCGCAGTGGGGGTGTCGACAGCGCCGCCACCGACGCCGAAGAGCAACATCGTGCGACTGAGAAATGCTCTCATCTAAAAATCCACATAGACTGCTGCCCTCTGTCTCCTTTGTATAATACTTATTCCGAAAATACGTAGGATCTGCTGACCATTTATTCATACTCCGACCTCAGGGCATTTAAATACGTGCCGATCATCCGAATCATGTAGGAGTGGCAAGATATTGCCGTAGGTTTGTTCGCTAGAGGGCACTGTCCCCTTAAATTGGAAAACTAGTCGTCTAGTACCATTACTAAAACCTGGCAAATCACCATTGGAACTCTCCTCCTATCGCCCAATCGCATTGGCTAGTTGCGTGGGTAAAGTGATGGAGAGAATGATTCTCGGCCGACTCGAGTGGTACTTGGAGTATCATGAGATCTACCCAAATGCCATGGCTGGCTTTCGACGTGGTCGATCATCGATCGATAGCGTCATCGACCTAATCACGTACGTTGAACACGAGAAAGGCCATAAGCGTCTTTGCGCCTCTCTGTTCCTTGACGTCAAAGGAGCCTATGATAACGTTGCACATGAAGCCGTCCTTGCCACACTAGAAGAGATTGGAGTGGGTGGCCGAATGTTTAAGTGGATACGCAGTTATCTCCAAATTCGATCCTATTTTGTGAGTACAGAGACCGGGAACACGTCTACACATTTCAGTTGTCGTGGCGTCCCTCAGAGTGGTGTACTGAGCCCCGTGCTATTCAATATAACACTAATCACTCTCAATACGCACATACCAAACAATATTTATATATCAACATACGCTGATGACATCTGCATTTGGACATCTGCGGTAACTCGGCTGCAGTTACGAGCGAGAATACAGAGAGCTGCTACTGCAACTACTTTGTATCTACGCAATCGAGGCCTGGAAATTTCCTCCGGAAAGTGTGCTCTTCTGGCATTTACGCGCAAACCCATGTCGAATTACAGAGTGTCAATTAACGGTCAAAATATACAACATCGTCGATCTCACCAATTTCTGGGTATCATAGTCGACAGAGACATATCTGGAGCCCTCATGTGTCGTATTTGAAAAAGCGATTGACAGGCATATGCCATCTTTTCAAGTTTCTCGCTGAAGAGACTTGGGGAATGCAGCCTAATTCTATGTTACGACTGTACAGGGTGCTTTTCCTTGGCTTTTTACGATACAGTCTGCCTGCATTATCAAACGCCAGCAAAACAAGTCGATGCATGACACAAAGCGTTCAGGCACAGGCGCTTCGAATATGTCTAGGTCTGCCTCAGGGTGCCTCAACAATGGCGACTATAGCTATAGCCAAAGACAACCTCGTGCAGACCCATATTGAAGTTGAAGCTTTGAGGACACACATAAGGCATGTGGGCCGGACTCCCCATCACCACCTAGCCTCTCTACCAGTGAACAGACCTCATACTTCCTTTTGTCGAACAATAACTACACATGGTGACTCCCTGCCAACTGGTTTTAGGCCCGCGGCGAGACCTTCAATTCCTCCATGGTGCCTCAAACAGCCAGTCATCAACATGACAATACCAGGCATCTAGAAAAAACGAGATTTCTCGATTCCAGCCCTCAAGCAGCTCGCCTTACTTCTGCTGTACGAGAAGTACCAAGACTGCACCCACGTCTACACCGACGGCTCCGTCCTGCCAAACAGCTCAACAGCGGCGGTCGTTATCCCAACGCACGCCACAACCATCAAATTCAGGACAGCTCATGCAACCACAACAACGGCAGCAGAGCTTGCAGTGCTTCGCGCTGCGCTGCGCTTCATAACGACCAAAGCACGCAATGGTGGACGATTTTCTGCGACTGCAAGGCGGCACTGCAGTCACTTCTGTCAAATCTACGCCGTGGTCCACACGAGCAGTTGGTATTTGAAACAGCAGAAATGCTACACCATATAACAGAGAAAGGGCACCACTTTATATTTCAGTGGTTGCCAAGCCACTGTGGAATTATCGGTAACGAACGAGCTGATCAAGCCGCCTGTTCAGCCCATACACAAGACAACGACCAGTCAATACCTCTCAAGAACGGACGCTGCTAGGAGGCTCCGCATTCTTGCTCGCCAACGCTCCATGGCTCTTTGGAATAAGCCTCTCTTTACGCATGCAAGATTACGATCCCTTGATCCAACGTAAAGCATGCAGCTTCCAACAAAAATTCGACGAGGCGACGCTACTGCTCTGTGCAGACTATGGTTGGAAGTCGCGTTTACCTGTGCGTACGCGTTCCGCATAGGTATGGCCGACACCGCCGACTGTGCACACTGCGGAGATGAAGAAAAAATTCGACGTATCTTCTGTGACTGCCCGAAATACAACCTGGAAAGACAATACCTTTCTAATAAACTAAAGAGGTTATATGACCAGCCGCTGTCAGAAGAAAGTATACTGCGCCATCGTCATGACTCATCGTCACAGAAGAAAGCCGTGCAAGTGCTATTGGGCTTCTTACGAACTACTGGCCTGTCGGAACGCCTCTGAGTGGACCGATTTCGTGTGTGCGTGTGTGTCGGTGTTTTTTCTTATTTATTTTTTACCTCTCCCTTTCTCTTTCAACCCCCTATTCCCCAATCCCAGTGTAGGGTAGCATACCGGATACTAGCATCTGGTTAACCTCCCTGCCTTCCTTTTTTTTCTCATTTCTCTCTCTTTCTCTCACTTGCCGTAGATTTTTCGGTCACTCGCTTATCCTCTTTACCAGGGAAGGACAGAGATATTCAAATAATTTGTTTTGAAGTACTAAAATTCTAAGATAAATTTTTCTCTGACGTAACAAGATACTGCAGAGATACTTTATCAAAGAGACGTAACAGATATCTCGGCAAAGAGAATATCCAACGTTGGGTGGACAAGCTCGAATTCCAATGTTGGATTACTTTCTGCAAGTCCCTCGACCCTCGTAAGCCTTTATCGTAGTTATGAAGAACGGTACGAGGTTTGCGGTTATGCCCCACTGAGAAGTCACCATTCAAGGACTTAGCCCTTTACCAAAACCGACGAGATGTTTACGTTGCTGAAATATTCTGCACCGAATTATCAGGGCACACTACGGCACTTCACAGCTCACCACTTTTGAGCAGTTGTCTGTCACCACGTGGTTTCTCTATTAACCTCCCGTTCACCATCCAGGAGCTTAAGGAACCACTCGCTTCGTGCAAACGTACATCACCACCAGGACTTGACGGAATCTCCTACAGAGCCTTGTGTCATCTGGGTGAGTGCGCGAGAATAGCTCTGCTTCAGCTGTATAATGATTGTTGGCTAGACGGCACTGTCCCCTTAAGTTGGAAAACTAGTCGTCGGGTACCGCTGCAAAAACCTGGCAAGTCACCATCGGAACTCTCCTCCTATCACCCGATCACATTGGCTAGTTGCGTGGGTAGTGATGGAGAATGATTCTCGGCTGCCTGGAGTGGAACTTCAAGTATAATCAGATCTACTCAAATGCTATGGTTGGCTTTCGACGTGGTCGATCATCGATTTATAGTGTCAACGACCTAATCACATATGTTGAACATGAAAAAGGCCATAAGCGTCTTTGCACCTCTCTGTTCCTCGACGTCAGAGGAGCCTATCAGAACGTTACTCATGAAGCCATCCTTGCCACACTAGAAGAGATTGGAGTGGGTGGCGTAATGTTCAAGTAGATACGCAGCTATCTCCAAATGCGATCTTTTTTGTGAGTATGGAGGCTGGAAACACCTCAGCACATTTCAGTTGTCGTGGTGCCCCTCAGGGTGGTTTACTGAGCCCCGTGCTATTCAATCTAACACTGATCGCTTTTCATGCGCACCTACCAAGCAATATTTGTTTATCAACATACGCAGATGACATCTGCATCTGTACATCTGCGGTTACTCGCCTGCAGTTACGAGCGAGGATCCAGAGAGCTGCTACTGCAAATGGTTTATACCTCCGCAATCGAGGCCTGGAAATTTCCTCCGGAAAGTGCGCTCTTCTGGCATTTACGCGCGAACTCATTACGAATTACAGTGTGTCAAATAATGGTCAAAATATACCATAGTGTCGATCTCACAAAATTGTGGGTGTCATAATTGACAGAGACATATCATGGAGCACTCATGTGTCGTATATATCTGAAAAAGCAATTGACAGGCTTATGCCACCTCTTCAAGTTTCGCGCTGGAAGCACTTGGGGAATGCAGCCCAAGGCTACACTCTATAAAAAGAGTGAGTAAAAAAGAGTGTCTTTTTGTGCTACCACAATAATCGTCATCTATATTGTGTTCCATCCTTGCGCTATCGCCCCTCGCCCGGTACATTCTGGTCACGATCGACATGCCTATTATCAGGGTTACATTGCATTCTTGATAGGAAAGTGGCGGGCGCTGAGTTTTCAAGAAAGGAAGCGCACGCAAGCCTGATGATTATTATTATTGTGGGACAAAAAACACCCTTTTTACTCGATATTTTTAGAGTGTATGTTAAGACGGTACAGGGTCCTGTTCTTTGGCTTTCTACGATACAGTCTGCCCGCATTATTGAACGCAACCAAAACATGTCAACGTATGATACAAAGCGTTCAGGCACAGGCACTCCGAATCTTTCTATGCCTGCCTCGGGGTGCATAAACAGTAGAGACTATAATTTTCGCCAAAGAATACCTCATGCAGACCCATATTCATATTGAAGCTCTGATAACACACATAAGGCATGTGTCCTGGACTTCCCGCTACCACTAGCCTCTCTACCAGTAGATAGGCCTCATAGTTTTATTTGTAGAACAGTAACTGCACATGGTAATTCTATACCAACTGTTTTTACGCCCATTGCGACACCTCCCGTTACTCCATGGTGCTTAAACAGCCAGTTATCAACCTGACAATACCAGACATCCAGAAAAAACAAGATTTGTCAATACCAGTCCTTAAACAGCTCGCCTTACTTCTACTGTACGAGAAGTACCTAGTCTGCACCCACGTCAACACCAACGGCTCCGTCCTGCCAAACAGCTCAACAGCGGCGGTCGTTATTCCAACGCACGCCACAACCATCACACTCAGGTCAGCCTATGTAGCCACATCAACGGCAGCAGAGCTTGCAACACCTCGAGCTGCGCTGCGTTTCATTAACGACCAAAGCACGCAACGGTGGACGATCTTCTGCGACTGCAAGGCGCCACTGCAGTCACTTCTATCAAATTTACGCCGTGGTTCGCACGAACGGTTGGTTTTTGAGACGGCAGAAATTCTAGCGGCACCATGTAATAAAGAAAAACCACCACATTTTATTTGAGTGGTTTCCAAGTCATTGTGGAATTAACGGTAAAGAACAGGCTGATCAAGCTGCTCCTTCGGCCCATGCAGAAGACCACGTCCTGTCAATACCTCTCTCTAGGAAGGACGCTGCTAGGAAGCTCTGCATGCTTGCTCGCCAATGCTCCATGTCACTTTATAATGAGCCTCTTTTTACGCATGGAAGATCACTCTCCCTTGATTCTATGTTAAGCTTACGGCTTCCAACAAAACTTCCACGAGGTTACGCTACTGTTCTGTGCAGACTATGGTTGGGCGTCTCGTTCACCCTTGCGTACGTGTTCCGCATAGGGATGGCCGACACCGCCACCTGTGCGCACGGCGCAGATGAAGAGACATTTCGACACGTCCTGCGTGACTGCCCGGAGTATAACATACCAAGACAATATCTTTCTAATACACTAAACAAGTTAGATGACCAGCCGTTGTCGCAAGAAAGTATGCTGCGCTTTCGTCTGGATTCATCCGCACAGAAGAAGCCGTGCAAGCGCTACTGGGTTTTTTTGCGAACTACTGGCCTGTCGGAACGCTTCTGAGTAGATTGATTTTGCGTGCGCGTGTGTGTCTGTGTTTTACTCTTATTTATTTTTACCCCTTCTCTCTCTCTCCCTTTTAACCCCCTATTCCCCAGCCCCTGAGTAGGGTAGCATACCGGATATAGCACCTGGTTAACCTCCCTGCCTTCCTTTTTTCATGTTTCTCTCTCGACAAAGAAATACAAGAATACTTTTTTAATTTTCATGCTCCACGAAGACATGTATTTAGTGTGACACAATGAGGTGTAGAATGCTCCAGTGCAGTGAAAGTTAGCGGTTAAGCATATCGTTCGATTTTGGCCCTGAAGGAGTTAATAATTAACGAAATGTTTGGCATATTATTATTGTTATATTATTATTATTAGTAGTAGTAGTGGTACTACTAGTAGTAGTAGTAGTAGTAGTAGTCTTACGCCGTCCGGCACTGACTACCTTTGGTAAACTTCCTGACTTTGAGTCTGACTTGTCAATTGTGAATCTCTTGCACACTCATCTGCTTATGAAGACAAGACAAGACAAGATCCTTGATGATGTGGCACATACCCACGCTGGGGGATTGGCCATGAACCGGATAGTTTACATGAATTTCTTCTTTAATAAGAGATTAAAATTAATGCCATTTACGAGAAATAAAAGAAAGATGCAACAAGAAGAATTTGATGGTTGAATTGTAAATAATCTGTAGTGTAATGCAATAAAGCGTAGTATTCGATTTAATATACATTTGGAAATTTCAAAACCTACCGAACAATGATTTAAACACTTAAACCTCTTTGAACTTTTGACGAACTCCTGCAATGCGTCAACTATCTTCCCGTCACTGTGGCCTATACACAAAGCTCCGAAAGAAAGCACATTTTCAGCATTTAAATCTATTGCGAGAAGGTGCCAAATGGTACCTAAAGTGTTTTTGCGTATGGCAGAGAATCTATTACAATAAATGGGATAATGTTCAGTTGACTCATTTACTCCACAAACAGGACAATGAGGAGAGGCTGCCAGACCAGCTCCGTGTAAATATAAATTCAGCTGTGGAATTTGACAGCGCAGTATAGTGATTGCGACTTCTGTTCCTCACGTTTGACATACTTTACTATTCCAATGGTGTAACAAGTGCTTGAATTCTAATGCGGCTGTTAGTGAAGGTGTAGAAAATTCCTCTAACAGTAGTTTCCTTCTTATCTAGCTTAAGAATACCCGTTGTGTTTCCAAGAATGGGCATGAAACATCTTTTTTGTCCAAAACGACTAGTGGGGTCCCTCAAGAATCGGTATTATTGGGCGCATTTAAATTTTTATATATGTTATTCACGTAATATTCCTCCGCAGCTTCAATACTCTTCTATGACAGTTCAGAGCCATAATAGTGCCACGTTCAATTTCCCAAGTTTTTGTTATCGTCCCAAAACACCACACGATTCTCAGCGCAAACCGCGCCTGCACGTTTCTAGAAGGTTCCGGACTGTAGTAGATCATTTCGATAAGATCACGCCCACTGTGCGAACGGTACAGATTGTTCTGGAACATACGCCACCGCCAGCGATAACGCTAGAACATTCGACGGCAAGAGTATAAATGCCGACGCGCTTCGCCGCCTGTCAGTAGTTGATCGAAGGCCGACACTCCGTTCGCCGCTATCAGTCCGAGACTGCTATCTGTGCAAGACTGCTGCTGTAATTGGGCTTTCCGTTTACCGGGCACAGGTTCGCCCAAATAAACAGTTCAATCCCAACGTCACCGACGAAGAAAACCTCGATGTGAGCGAGTACATTACACGCGCCGAAGAAGCCCGACAACTTGCGCGTCTCCGTATCAAGAATCAACAGACGACCAACAGCCACCGTTACAACCTTCGACGACGCTTCGTGGAATACCAGCCCGGTGAACGTGTTTGGGTGTGGACGCCGATACGCCGACGTGGACTAAGTGAAAAGCTTCTGCGACGGTACTTCGGACCGTATAGGGTGGTTCGACGTCTCGGCCCACTTGATTACGAGGTTGTCCCCGACGGCATCACGAACTCTCAACGACGCCGATCGCGACCTGAAGTCGTCCATGTCGCGCGCCTCAAGCCGTTTCATGCGCATGCGCGTTAACAAACTGAACCAGTTTTTTTTTGTACTATTGTTGTATCGTAATTTATTCATTGTACTTTCTTGCATTATTATTGAACTTTCATTTTAGTTAAAGCATCGGGACGATGCCTTTTTTTCAGAGGGGGGCAATGCCACGTTCCATTTCCCAAGTTTTCGTTATCGTCCCAAAACACCACACGATTCTCAGCGCAAACCGCGCCTGCACGTTTCTAGAAGGTTCCGGACTGTAGTAGATCATTTCGATAAGATCATGCCCACTGTGCGAACGGTACAGATTGTTCTGGAACATACGCCACCGCCAGCGATAACGCTAGAACATTCGATGGCAAGAGTATAAATGCCGACGCGCTTCGCCGCCTGTCAGTAGTTGATCGAAGGCCGACGCTCCGTTCGCCGCTATCAGTCCGAGACTGCTATCTGTGTGAGACTGCTGCTGTAATTGGACTTTCCTTCTACTGGGCACAGGTTCGCCCAAATAAGCAGTTCAATCCCAACACGAAGTCTCCTGTCTTCGGCCACGTCACGACCCCGTGACATCTGGTGGAGGTGCTGTTTCTTTCATGTACCGAACGCCTCCTACAAGCCGTGAACCCAGCCCACGCCGTGAAGACACCGACGCCAGCAACGAGCAGCGAGTTAGCCGCAGGCAACAAGGTCTGCCACCGGAGTACGGGCTTTTAGTGGACAAGGCTCGGAAAACCAAGACGTTGACGTCGACCACGGCGACCATGTCAACGCCGGTTCTACCTGCACCACTCCTGCTCCATCAACCCAAAGAGCCGCCAACTTTCCGCGGTTCGCCACTGGAAGATGCTGCTTGAGCGAGGCGGAATGGTGACTTGTTCTTTCAGCACATTTAAGGCATGATGTTCTGACGGCGTGCGCGGCGGTAGTGCTTCTTTTGTGGATAACGTTATCGGCTTTGTTTTTAGGTTGATGACAGCACCATGGAGGCATAAGAAGTCCATGCCAAGGATGACATCTCTCGAGCAACGCTGTAGGACTACGAAGTCTGTAGGATAAATACGGCCGTTAATGGTAACTCTCGCTGTGCAGATTCCCGCAGGCGTTACGAGATGACCTCCGGCTGTGCGGATTTCAGGGCCTTTCCAAGCTGTCCCAACTTTCTTTAACTTCGCGGCGAACGACCCACTTATGACAGAATAGTCGGCTCCAGTATCGACGAGAGCGGTCACACTGTGGCCGTCGATAAGAACGTCGAGGTCGCTAGTTCGCCGTCTTGCATTACAGTTAGGGCGTGGCGTCAGGTAACATGGCATTAACATGGCACGAAGATTGCTTTTCGTCGTCATTGAAAATTCGGCAGACCCTTCAAAGTTGTGAGCGACCACCACGCATTGTGTTGGCTAGCCACCTTGAAGGACCCTTCAGGTCGCCTCGCACGATGGAGCCTGAGACTTCAAGAATATGACATTACTGTCACTTACAAGTCCGGCAAAAAACACTCCGACGCCGACTGTCTCTCTCGTGCGCCTGTCGACCAACCACCACCCGACGACTCGGATGACGACAATTTCTTGGGAACGGTAACTACCGACGACTTCGCTGAACGACAGAGGGCTGACCCGGAACTTAAGGCCCTAATAGAATACCTCAAAGGCAGGACCGCCGAAGTCCCGAAGGTATTCAAGCGCGTACTTGCGTCGTTCTTTCTACGAAACGGTCTTCTACAAAAGAAAAACTTTTCACCGCTTCGAGCTAACTACCTCTTTGTGGTGCCTTAAGCTCTGCGACCAGAACTCCTGCAGGCCCTGCACGACGATCCGACGGCAGGGCACCTCGGTGTTTCTCGCACGCTCACGAGGATACAAGAAAGGTACTACTGGCCACGTCTTACCACCGACGTCACTCGTTGTGTGAGAATCGTGTGGTGTTTTGGGACGATAACAAAAACTTGGGAAATGGAACGTGGCAATAGCAAATATTCAAACATCTAACGCCATTGTTTCGCTATAAATGACCGAGGATATCGTTCAAACACTGTTACCTATTGTTATTGTCATGATGTCAATGCGGACGTAATCACATTGAACACCTATTTATTTTCAGTGTGTTCGTGGTAGCATGGCCTACCCTGAACTGGTGACATGTATGGATTTTTTGAATACCGCGTAACATAACCAGAGTGCACAGGCCCATGTATTTGCATGGCCTCTCTCAGCATTCAATCATCCAATGGATAGAGTCTTCATAATGCTTATATTGTTGACCATTTTTATTTCATAGCTCAGAATCATTGCAATGCTTTAGCTTATAGTGTCGTGCGTCGCACATATACTTTTCATCTTGCGTTGAAAAAAACTCGTGCATTGTTCTGTACGATGTTCTAAACGAGTAGTTGAAATCAGAAAACAACTATGGATTTCATCAGCGGATGAAAGAGCAAAGGGAGCAAAGGTTAAACTAATCATCGATAAACTGAAAGTAAACAACGTTCTCTATGGCTGGAATGAGGCTACCAACGAGCGATTCAGGTATGCTAGCCCAGGTATTACCAGCTCTGACTGACGCAAATCGAGACCGACAGCATCTGTTAAGGTTATTATTGTAAACGCCAGAAGTTTGCTGAATAAAGCTGATGCAGTTGAAGCCGCAATCCTGGAGCATGAACCGGATATAATGGTCGTAACAGAGACTTGGTTACATACGGATGTAGCAGATTTCGAAGTAACACCTACAGGTTACACAATTGTTAGAAAAGACCGGCAAGGAAGAGGTGGTGGTGTTGCGTTTCTTATTAAAGACAACATTAGGTTTTCAGTGTTGGATGATAACTGTGACATAGAAATGTTGTGGATTAGGTGTGGGTTCAGCGAGCGAACTGTGTATATTGGAGGGATTTATAGAGCACCGAATTCCTCTCTTGATATAATCGCAAAGCTAAGAAATTTTATGGATTCTAATTTTAGCCTCCAAGATAACGTATTATTATTAGGGGACTTCAATCTTCCGGATATTAATTGGCTATCCCAGTCTCCTGGATCGGAACAGGTTGCAAGTGCTGAGCAACTACTGGAGCTGGCATTCTGCTACGGGCTAACGCAAAGTGTCACTGAATTTACTCGGATAGGGACTACAAGGTCATCTATCCTTGATTTGGTTTTTGTGTCCCCAAAGCTGTTGCCGTTACTCAGCCGTTGTGAAGTTGTAGAAGGCCTATCCGACCGCAGAATGGTAGTAACGCACCTAGCATTGTCCCCAGACACCTTGGGTAAACCCACACTTAGCACTGTATTGAATTTTATGGCGGCTGATGATGTGTCTATTTTGGACTATCTTGAAAGGTCCTTTGATGAATTTCAGGTCCTTTACAACACTGACTGCAGCACTGATAGGCTATGGCATTTCTTTTCAATTGTTGTAGGGAAGTGCATAGACAGCTATGTACCTAGGATTAGAAAACGCATTTGTAAAACCAATCCCTGGATTACCAGAGAAATCATTCACACAAAAAGAAAACTAAAACGGAAACGAAAATCTTGTGCAAAAAATTGTACCCCTGAAGGAACAGCTTGCATTTCTTCAATGAGACAAGAACTGAAACGTCTGATCAAGCAGTCCAAGGATCGGTTTTTCAATGTGACATTGACGAAATACTTGAAGGAAGCCCCCTCAAGGTTTTGGCGCTTTATAACTCCCCCAGCAAGCTCTCCGAGGCCACCTGAAATTACTCAACAACGTGTTGATGATTTCAATTCTTTTTTTGCTTCTGTGTTTACTCATGATAATGGCATTTTGCCCGAGTTTTCTACGTCACCATTGCAGCGGCCGATCGATGATGTGGTAATTAGCGAAGAGGGTGTCCTAAATCTTTTACTTAATATAAATACAAGAAAAACCCCCGGCCCTGATGGTATACCAAACGAATTTCTGTACAGATACGCTGAATGGGCGGCTCGCTTCTTTACAAAAATATTTCAGTCGTCCCTGCGCAGTGGCTCTTTCCCACTAGCGTGGAAGCAGGCTAAAATTACCCCTGTTCACAAAAGTGGCTCCTCTCGGGACGAGCGCAACTACCGTCCTATTTCGCTTATCAGTACATGTTCAAAAATACTCGAGCACATTATTAACAAACACCTGATGTCCTATCTTGATACGCACAATCTATTATTTCCGAAGCAGCATGGCTTCCGCCTAGGCTTATCTACAACAACACAGTTAATCGAATTCGTTCATGATCTTTCAAAAACAATCAATTTGCGTGGTCAAACTGATGTGGTATATTTGGATTTCGCAAAGGCATTTGATAAAGTGTCGCACTCAAAGCTCCTGTTTAAAATTGACAAAACGTTTCAAAATAATCACTTGACAAAATGGTTTTCATTCTATCTCAGCTGCCGTCAGCAGTTTGTTCAAATAAAAAATAAACAGTCTAGAGCAGTTGCAGTGAATTCCGGAGTTCCCCAGGGGAGCGTGCTGGGTCCCCTTTTATTTTTGTTATATATAAATGACCTACCAAACCGCGTTACGGTCCCGATAAGGTTGTTTGCCGATGACTGTGTTGTTTATAGCAGAATCGAGACTGAACATGACCAAGTTAATCTAAACAACAATCTTCAAAGAATAAAGGATTGGTGCGAAGATTGGCAAATGAGTTTGAACACAGAAAAAACAGTCTTTATGACTATAACTAGAAAGAAAGCACCTCTAGATTACAACTACCAGATTGGCAATGCTTTCCTCAAGCGTGTACAAAACTATAAATATCTTGGGTTATGGTTCACGCCCGACCTCCGGTGGAACACTCATATTGATAATGTATGCTCCAGGGCTACCAAGGCATTGTATAGCCTTAGACGTAACCTTTATACCGCCCCATCTGATATAAAGTGTCTTGCTTACAAAACCCTTGTCAGACCTATTATCGAATATTCTAAAATTGTCTGGGACCCTTACACAAAGACAAACTGCAATAAAATAACAAAATACAGCGACTTTGTGCGAGATTTATTTTTAATAAATATCGCCGACATCATTCTCCTACTGAACTCTGTAAAAAAGCTGGACTGGATAGTCCTGAACTTAGGACGAGGATTGAGCGTCTGAAATTCCTCTTCCAGTTAATTCATAATCATTTTAAACTAAACTATTCAGATTACTTCCAGGTCAACACACAAGAACACTCCAGACATCGCCATATTATGTACATACCACCCCTAGTCCCACGTAACGATTGCTTTAAGTTCAGTTACTTTCCACGTGCTATTGAAGATTGGAATATGCTGCCAGAGTCTATAATTGGTTGTTCCTCGCTTACATCATTTGAACAGAATCTAAAAACGTTTATTTTCTGAATAACAGTGACAAATGTTTTTTTTTTTTTGCGTGCGTGTGTACTTTTTGTTGGTTGCATGATTCTGCAGTAGTTGTCTTTCAAATCTTCAGCGCGGTGCAAAAGTGCCGCCTCAAATGCGTCATGTGCTGTTCTGCGCGTATGTATTGCATCGCATGTGTGTTCCATTTCCTGTTATGTATAACTTCGAGTTGCTGGTCACAATAATACCGAGAAATTATCTCGAGACCTGTACGGTACTTCTTTTTCGCAAATAATTGTTTGTACTTCCACCCTGTAACGGCCCACTTCTGGGCTAACAGGATAAATAAATGAATGAATGAATGAACGATTGTATTTATTGGCCTTGTGTATTTCTCGTGTCGTGCTGCAACGTTTTTTCCTAACGTGATAAAGTTTTCTGTTCACATTTTTTCTATCATTTTTATTGTATTTGCTTTAGAATTTTTATATTGCTTATAACAATTTTACTTTTTTCCTGGGCACATAAAAAAGCATGAATGCGTTATTTGTTTATTTTTACTATATTTTTTTTGTTAGTAGGTTGTCGTGTTTCAAGAGAAAACAATAATGACTGGCGACCCATGTTCAACTTCCCTAATATAAATTGCAATGCGTATCTCACGAAGCTAGGAACTTATTCCCGTTAATGTGTGAGAGCATATAATTAAGTGACCGCAAGATGATCCCTGTCACCTGTAATACTATTGAAGCTGAACACTCTGGCGACTCTTTGTCGCCGCCTTACGTAAGATCCATACTTCATCAGTTGCAGCTGCTCAGCAAACGAATGAAAGAAACAGCCTCGAATTGCGCGTACCGGCCGAGATTCCTTGATGTCACTCGTTTGTGGTGTTCCCGTCAGCCTTCCGGGTGCCGAAGAAACTCGGAGTCCCAGCACCACGTTGGTACCCTGACGGGGTGCTGGCGTTCGCATACCATACCAGGAGAAGGCACGCGCCAATCGCACGTGTGCGCGGAAGCCCTTTTCTGTGAACGTGTGAAAGCAGCCCGTCTGTTGGCCGGCCGGTGAACCCATGTAGAACGGCTTGTCCACGGGCTGGGCACGCGGTTAATTGCCGGAGATCGGGCCCCCGTTGAAGTGGTCGCAGGAGCTTGGCAAGGACAGGAAGTACAATGGATGTTCTTCCGAGAGGGCCAGCGTCCTCTCCAGCGACAAAAGCCGTGATTAGCGTGCCGCCGTGGAGGAGAAAGCGTCCTCCCCCCGCGCTCACTTTCGTCCCATATTGTCTGACCTAGATCGGCGTCTTGTGGGCGCATCCTCGCTCAGGTGAGGGCTGTCACCTTTGCCCCCCACCCCCCACCCCCGGCGGAGGTATTAAAGCAACAGTTGGCTCCGGAGAGCGTCGCACATTCCGACAGCGCGGAGCCCGGGATACGCGCTCCTGTGCATGTGCGCGGCTTCACTGTGGTGCCGATGCGCGTCTGAGCCGTCACGTCCAGCCACGATGAAGGTGAGCCCCGGCACGACGGGCGACGCGGCCTCGCGCTCGCCGCCCGTGGTCCCAACATCATTGCTCCTTGAGCCTCGTATCATCGCCGGTTCGATTGAGAGGAGTGGCTTCTGCGAAGCCAGTTCTCTGCCGCTTAGGATCACAGCAAGCAAGGGTGACGTGAAGGCACTTTTTTTTTCTGTAAGCCATTTTTCGTGTATTTAGTCGAATTATGCGCAAATGATTGACACTTGCGTGCTCGACGTGTGCCTACTGTGAAGCAATATCAATTGGATTCGCTACGCACAAGCCACTTGGATGATGTTTATCCGTAGGAAAAAAATTATGCCCAGAAGATACAAGCTTCACTTTGAAACAAGTCTGACTGAATGAACTAACTGCGTTGGGAAATGGTTGTGCGTCATATCCTTGATGATTTATACTGTGTTAACAAAACGTTTTAGCGCGCTTCAATGTTCCAAAGCACAACTGACTGATATGTGGGGTTTAACGTCCCGAAACCACCATATGACTATGAGAGACGTCATAGTGGAGGGCTCCCGAAGTTTGGATCACCTGTGGTTCTTGAATGGGCACCTAAATCTGAGCACACGGACCTACAGCATCTGGGCGTCCAGTGAAAATGCAGCTGCCGCAGCTGGAAGGCGATTCCACAACCGGCGGGTCAGCAATCGAGTACCTTAGCCAGTACGCCACCACGGCGGGGCTTGAAGGTTATTTAGAATCAAGAAAAATCATGCAGATTCACGACAGACAGCCGGATGTTCTAACCCCTATTGGTGCCATTACGAAGCTTGGGCGATTTGATTGGCTCATTTTCTACTGCCGCAGTCCTCTAGTAGTTATGGTGGTCGACTGCTGACCCGACGATCACGGGGTCGAAGCCCCGCCGCAGCGGCCGCGTTTGCATCGAGGCGAAACGAGAGATGCACGCGTGCTTAGCATTACGTGCGCGTTTAAGCACCTCGAGTAGTATGTTCCGGAGCCCTTCACTACGGTGTCCTTCATATTCATATCCTGACTATGGGAAATAGAACACTGTCAATTATTATAATTGGCTAGTTTTGCAATTTTGGCCACCACGTTTATGTTGTTTGCACCTATGCGCATCAACTTGGCAAGATCTTTCAGTTTTTGGTTTTATTTCTTCTTTACGTATTGTGCACCTATCACATAATCATAAGTCAAACACAAGAAGCACGCAGCGTGCGATGAAGCTGGGAACGTTGCTCAAAGTGTGTTTCATAATAAACGTTCGAGCCATTTTCTGTTTGCAGGTCTACGCATATCATACAATATTGGTTCAGATGGTTATTATTTTTGCATACTTTTCAATAAAGTAATTACCGCAACGCCTATTTGGAAATAACAAAACTATAGAGCATCGCATTACTATGACTGCTCCCTTAGGTGTGGCTGATTTGCTTTGATTGAACTTACACCTACAAAAAAACAGCATGTTTTCGTCTTGAAGTGTTTCTCTTATTGGAAAACGGTTGCTCCTCAGATAAGTTGCATAAATAAAAAATTGCTGTTTCATATGAGGTAGAAAGTTTGTTCATTCAAGAAATTCTGCAAAGTTCGTTGCGTTCGTCATGCCACTACTTCATCTAAGTTCATCACAACGAGAGTTTTTTTTTTATTGTGCAACAGTATATCAGTGAGATTAAGATGTAAGGCACACTTCTTTATAGATATTTTAATAATTTTGGCTCACTGCGGTTCGCTGTGCAATATGTGGCAACCTTTTCAGCGATGCAAGTTCGTTGAGCACTGACTCAAGTCACGCATTGTGGCACAAGCATTGATTGTGGATTCTTCAGAATTTCTCAAGTGTGGTGCCGCAGAAAAAAAACACACTGAAGCCTATCGTTTTTGTAGTTGCACAGGTCTGTCTTTTTTTTTTTTACGTGATGCCTTTCTTCGGCAATTTTCAAGGAAACAACAAATTTCCCATGACTGCAGGTACGCATTGATGGTCGGCGTAGTTTTCGCAATTTTGATTGATATGTGGGGTTTCACATTTCAAAACCTCCTAATGATTATGAGAGACGCCGTAATGGACAGCTCCGGAAATTTCAACCACTTGGGGTTTTTTAACGTGCACCCACATCTGAGCACATGGGAGTACAGCATGTTCGCCTCCATCGAAACGTTTTCGCAATTTTATCTTCCTGCTTCCCGATGCCGTAAAAGTAGCGCAAGCACGGAGATGTTGCCCAGCACGGCTTTAAATAAGGGCTACCGTAGCCCGAATGTCTCTAAAGAACTTCGAAATGATTAGTGCTGCGTTGAACTTAAGAACACTGGTGCTAGCCATTCGGCTGATTCAGTGACATTCAATGGCTATAACGTGAAGAACGTGGTAGGCAACATAAGCATAAAGCACTGAATCGTCCATGCCCCCGTCCTAGAGCAATATTCATGTGAGGTCAAATGCGTCTGACAGCCGTCCCCGCACATGCCTGAATGACCATCGTTCATGTTTAGCGAGTGTTTGCAAACGGCCGGTAGTTCCAAATGATAGCCCCCCTTTTCTTGCGTGGGAGAGACAAGCTTACATACGAAATGCTTAACAAGCGTTTACTTTGACAAAGCAGCAAAACGTGTAATGAGGCCAGTCCAAAAAAAAAAAATACGTCGCTGCTGACATGCGCGGGATTCCAGGAAGGAAAGCTGGCGTCTTCTTCCCGGTCACGCTGCGAAGCCACAAAAGGTTGCAACAATGCGGCCAGCAGGGGTCACGCGCCGCACGCTTTCACTCGGAGCCGAGAGGTGTCATCCTTTGAACAATCTCGGCTGTCTCTACACATTGAGGGCGTCTTTTTTGACAACCAGTGTTTTGCTATCTTGCATAGCAGTAGGTCGACGCCACAAAATCACCGACTTTCCTTTTCCGAAAGTAGATGACCAAGCGATTTGTATGTCGATTTATTGTTCAAGCTCGCGTTGTTGTAGACTTCTGGTGCATCTAGTTGATATAAACGTTCGTTTAGTTGATTTCTCCCCGTCACTGTCTTGAACGCAAAACCACTAGGGCCTGGAAACAATACCTACACGGTTGTATTGTACCTTTTATGCATCGGTATATTTCTCAATCCGCAATGGCATAAGGCAGTTTCTTTAGTAGTGCTTAGCACTTGCTGAAAAGTTCTGGGACTTACATTAAGAAACGTCATTTGAATCTACAAGATTTGGTTAATATTTTGAACAAGCATATCATTTGATGGAGTGGCACATTGACCCGTTTAGCTCACTCATAAAAAAATCTGCCTCCATTGGTTTTATCACGTTGAGAGGAAATGCTATTTATGGTTCAGACGTGCGCATTGTGTATATGGTAGAGCCGGAATGGTTTTAGTGTCACTCACCATTACACACATTAACTAGCACGTATGAACATGCCGGTTCTAAACAGGACTGTTTGGAACACAGTGGTATACTACATAGTTAAATACGAACAGAATATAGTGTGTTGTGGAAGCGTGCAATCCTACTTGGTCGTACCTGGCAATTTCGAGCTAGTCATTAGCGCTGTGCTTTTCTTCGTTTATACCTCCTTGATGTTTGAACAATGAAGCTGCTTAGCCAATCATTCTTGGTTCATCCCGTACCAAAAAGCTATCATCAACACAGACGAATACGTCCTAGAGAAATCGGGTAATTCCCAGTACTGACCAGAGGTACACTAAAAATTAGGATGTCAGCAGCTAGGTCAACAAATGGATATGTGCCATAGAAATTCGCGCAAACTGTCATAAAATATTATCATTGTAAAGAAGTGTGTGCCACAGAAATTTCGTAAATTCCACTGCACAAAACTTCAGAGAAAAAGAAAGGAGGCAACAGTAAGCCCAACGCATGGCTGTGAAGCGACGGTGGCCAGCCGAACACCCTTAGTACGTATACAATGAGACAATACACAGACAAGGAAACGGTGGCAGCGAGGAAACCCTGTGCCCGTGTGACTGCCTGTGGTTTAACCCGAACATCGGTGAACTGTGAGTCAACGTAAAAGCAACATAACATCATCTAGCTGAAGCCTGGGCACAACCTGGAAGCGAACTATAGAAAAAGTCTTCAGCACCTATAGCTAAGCCCCAAAAGCAACCGAAAAGCAATCAGATTAGCCTTTAGAGTCATCCAGATTCACTGTTACAAGGCCTGTGCGGCTTGGCTTGAGCTTTTTTTTTTGCACTGTTTGCCACAACAAAACAATAGCGTGAAAATTTAGAAGCTTCCAGACGTAAAGCGAGCATCGCGAAAAATAATGAGGTATGCAACATTTTTAAAAATTCAATTCTTTCGACAATTTTAGTCACAGGTTGTGATGAGCTGCTCAAAATTTTCATCAATTTTGTGTGCCAGTCTGATGTTGATGGCATTCAAATGTATGTTGACTTTAGTATACTCTTTTTTTTCTCACTGCCTTCTGATTATCAGAACTTCGGGTGCTTTGGGTACAACAGGTACTGGACGTTCTACGTCCAGTGCTTGCAAGCTTTCAGTAGGCATCATGACCCGACGACCTACGATGGAACGTGACACGCCTGAAGTCTTGCGTCCACTACTATAGAACGCAGCAGCGTAGTTTAAGTTCACCTGTTTTTTTATGTTCTCCTCTCTCTATCTCTCTTCATCCCTCAATCCCCTTTCCCCCGATGTAGGATAGCAAACCGGACGCTTGACTGGTTGATTTCCCGGCCTTTCTTTCTTCTACCTCCTCCTCCTTGGATGCTTGAGCCAGTGTTTTGACAAGGGGCCTTGTCATTTTCAACGCTGAAAAAAAAGAACTAATGAAAAACGACAAGACTACTCGTCGAAACGTCGGCTCCGGTCATCTTCGTTAATTTTTTTTGCCATGGTGTTGCAGCTGTTTTTTCATGAAATATTATTTTTACACTATACGTATAGTGAAACAAATAAAGAAACCCTTCCAAGTACATCAGTAAAGAAAAAAACACCTTGCTCTTGATGGCATTTTTGGAGCCTCGAAATAAGCCTCTGTAAAAGCACGTTATTTCTTCCGCGTTTTACAGTCTTTGTGGCACAACACGTGATGCTAGCAGTCTTGTCGCATGACGTCATGAGAGAATATGCTCTCGATTGGTCCATGCACAAGGAATATGAGTTGCGAATTGTCGCTTAACTTGCTTTTCCCCGCATTCCCGTACACGTACTGCCTTTCCTCGAAGAGCTGTCTGGTGTGGTCGACTGATTTCACTTCATTTTCAGCGTTTTCAAATGTGCAAGCCGAGATCACGTTGCTTAGCCGAAAATCATGAAATTTTTATGGCCTAAACGCTTGGTGCTTACTTTAGCCACGTGTTTCATGAACTGATAAGCCACGAGAAAGAATCAACGCTTCTAAATTGGTAGGGAAGGCGAGGAAGAAACCACTGAGCATGTTAAGTTAGCGCGCTCTGAAGACCTCCAGAAGAACACGCTCGAAGCCCCGCCGCGGTGGTCTAGTGGCTAAGGTACTCGGCTGCTGACCCGCAGGTCGCGGGTTCAAATCCCGGCTGCGGCGGCTGCATTTCCGATGGAGGTGGAAATGTTGTAGGCCCGTGGGCTCAGATTTGGGTGCACGTTAAAGAACCCCAGGTGGTCGAAATTTCCGGAGCCCTCCACTACGGCGTCCCTCATAATCATATGGTGGTTTTGGGACGTTAAACCCCACAAATCAATCAATCAAGAACACGCTCGAAAACACTCGATGCCTTGGGAGCGTATCTTAATGGTGATTTCTGCTGTCAGCTTTAGGGGGCGCGAAAGCGTTGCATGGCGAATGTTACGTCGCTTTCGCGGTGGAAGCGAGTGGGGAAGGAAAACACACTTCATTGGTGGAGAAAGTTGGAAATACGTCGTTCTTCCGAAAAGCGTAGCTGCGGCGAGCTCCCACACGCCCTTGTGCACCGTTGTCAGGCTTGGCGCGCGTGGAGCGCGCTCCGTAATCCTGCACTGGTCGGTAGTCGATTTTTGATGGTGGAGTTAACAAGAGAGCACTTCGTAGGCTAGCGCACGTTCGTAACTGAACACACCCCCTCTCTTTCATTCAACTCGAAGGGGCTTAGGGGTCCTCTAAACGGCACCCTGAATGCACATATGTTCTCGGTAAGCACCAGCATAAGTTATGCTTACGGTGAAGTACGTTACCAAAGTATTACCGCCATTTCAGTAGAATTGCTGAACTTTGTTTTCCGGCCTAGTTTCTCAGTGGTTTCTATACATGTATAGCGGAGTCATGCTGCATAAAACGAAATTAACAGTATGCAAATATCGTAAAAATTCTTCAGGCGATGGCAGCTCAAATCTCGCAGACGACGCCAGGGACATGTCTTGCGTAGGGCAAGTGCCTTTTAGTGCAGCCACGCTTTTTGTTTCAGGCGCTGTGCACAACAGTACTTTCTATCTACTTGACTGACGTTCTTTGCTTGGCTTTCCCAAGCAAAGAACACGTATCCATCTTTCACCATGTGACGATGTCACTTGGCGATGTGATCACGACTTCACATATCGCTTAACTTTGTGGCGGCTGCCGTATGATGCCGACACGCGACGTTGTTGTTGGCCTGGAGCCACTGCAGAAGCATGGGAGGTGCGTACAGAAAGCGTGAAGTGGCTCTGAACACTGGGATCGTGCGAGCTCACGCATGTTGCAGACATATTGCTGAAAAAAGGCGGTTCTCGCCTTGTTGTCCTTCTTGTCTTTATAAAAGGCACAAGGGCTCAGTTGAAATTTTCGCGGCACAATTCGATACGACCAGCTTTCAAATAACGTTATTTAGTACATTCAGACCTACCGCAATGCAAATCCCTCATAGCGGGTTCGGCGGCTTTTACTGACAAAAAAAGTAAACAAGAACGTCAATTACGTCGGAATTAAATCGGGTTTGTGCGGCTTCCACTGGGAAAGCAAAGTAAGCAAAAATGTTAATTGAGCCGGAATAGTCACAATTCGTCTTATAACAATAAGCATGGTCGCACCGAAAACCACCCAAAACCCTGTGCAAACTTGGCAACTTGAGTCGTCTACGAGATTATACAGTCCTAAGGCAAGACCTGCGTCGGCCATATCGACTGTGTCTGAAGAACCATTCCAAATGCAACAAGCTTTAGTGTGAGCCATGACGGGACAAGATAATCTGAGTTGGAAAACGTACAGACGTTATCGAACGTCTGCTAGATATGATACGCCTTTCTAACAAGGAGGAGTGAAACCATGCGAATCAGTGACACGTCCATCACTACACTTTCTGTTGCCAATTGTTTTTGCACGTTGCGATTGGAGAGATGCTCCGTTGACACGTTGTGGTGGAATTGCGCCACGGTATCTTATATGGGTTGTAGTAGGCATCTGAAAAAAAATTGCAGTTTCCTTGCTTCTATATGTTCTAATTATTTGTGGGAAAGTAATATTGTTGTCTATAAAACAGCATGATTTGACTAGCCCAAAAAAGCAAGGCTTCAGCGGTGCCTGAGCTCTGAGCTCATGAAATCATCCAAGTTTGCTGTTTTGCGGGTGCACATATTTGCGTGCGTCCAAAACATACCACAAGCTTGACATTTGGGTATTATAGTTTTCACTAAAAAGTCTTTCTGTGTTTGGCTCACGCAACGAACATTGACTGTGTATTAAAATAAAAAATATATTATTCTCTGTAGTGTTGAATATGCTCAAAAAGTTAACGCTTCCCCTTTTGATCGAAAGTCTAACTTTCTCTGTAATGTACTTAAGAAGAATTTATGGGGTTTAACGTCCTTAAAGCACCATATGATTATGATAGACGCCGTAGTGGAGGGCATCGGAAATTTCGACCAACTGGGGCTCTTTACCGTGCACCCAAATCTGAGCACACTTGCCTACAACATTTTCACCTCCATCTAAAATGCAGCTGCATCAGCCAAGATTCAATCCCGTGACCTACGGGTCAGCAGCCGAGTACCATATCCACTAGATCACCACGGCGGGGATGTAATGCACTTAAGACACCAGGTATCATTTTTGTGCAAAACTGTCACGATCATGCTTCTGCAGTGCAATACGTAAGTTATAAATATTTTTAATAAATCTACATTACATTCGGAAGATATTTGCATCTATTACTAAGTAGTATACCTTGTTGTTAGTGATATGTTTGTACAAATAAAATCATGACTATTGACTCAGTAGCACTGGAACCTCAATACATACACAGACTTCTTAAATTTCCCAATTTACATGAGTAGACGGAAGTAGACTTTCGATCTGTATTCGCCTTCTGAAAATATATGATTAAAATTCAATTGTTTAAAAAGTATATGATTAGTATTCAATCGTCAGACAATCAACACAGCCCTACGTATAAGCAAGTGTGACTACCCACGTGACCTCGCGTATTTATTTCGAAGACTTATCATACTTTACCTAAAAATTGTCTACATCACATCCGAAATTATCTTGTGCCTTAAAACTATCATTTTCTAAGTTCCGAGATAGAAGCAGAGCTTAGACCCAACGCACACAAAACGCATTTTGTACAAATGAACTGACGTATTGTTTACACGCTTGAAATGAATACATTTAGGCGGACTCTTGAGCTTCGCCTTAAAAAGTGCAACGTGAGAGCGTAATCGCGCGCCAGTCATATCCCCTTCTCAATCGCTAGCCTTCTGGGCGCGCACCTCAACTGTGCTGCAAGAAAAGTAATCTCTGCGCAAATGTTAAGTGACCGTTTCAAGCAATCCTTCAGCAATGTGTACTTCCAGCACAGTTGGGAAGTACCCACTATGACGTAATTTTTCCGTTTGCCAGTCGACAGGACACCAAATACGCATCCGAAAGGAAACACGAGCACCAGCTTTGTTGATGCTGTTGTGGCTGACGAACATTGGTTATGGCTGAACGCTTTGCCAAGGGTTGCCCTTTAGAACTCCAGTCATAGTTCAATTAATAAGTTTTGAAGTATAGGTCAAATTACACGCTTCTCCCACGCAATATTAGACGCTTTAAAGCGTCACCTAGCACTACATCACATTTATGTATTTTTTAGAACAATTTAAAGCAATGGCGGGACTGCGGCAGGACACCTACCCGATTTCCAGACATAAGGCCTGAATTCGATTCCTACTCGCATCGAGCGCTTCTCTATCTTTATTTGTTTGCATATTTCATGATTTTTTGCTAACGAACAACGCTAACTTATCGCTCATGATCAATAACACCGACGCCGTCTCTAGAACTTCTGCGAAACGAGATTATCTGTTCTGCTCTGATCTGTAACTGTCTAGCTGTGGAGAGGTTCATACACACTTCATTGGCTCTTAACACTATCACGCTTAAAAATCTCATTCGCGGAGGTGAAACGTTACTACATTAAACGAAAGTTTATGGCTCCAGTTGAGCAGATGGAAACAAGTATCTTTGCAGAGGCTCGCACCGCAGTAAAACACAAGAAGGCAAGTTTAAGGCCACGGTTGTAGCTAGACCAAGCGTAAAGGCGCCCGTTCAAGTTCCCTGAAGGTGACATGCATATTAAGGTACGCTTAAGCGTAATGGTAATTTTTTGAAGAGAGATATAAAATAACTAAGACACAGCAAAAACAAAAGCGTGGCTTGACAGCTTTTCACGCTAACCGCTACTCTCATTCACGTACTCGTGGTATTTGCACTGAAGCTATATTACTCGCTCGGAATCTTGTGCATGTTAGTACGTCGAATCATTCAACAGGGGGAGTTTGAGACCCTTCTCCACAACCAAACCACTCAAGCAAGAAATTTCAAATTCTGCAACGTCATCTTAGCGTAAGTCTCTGTAATTATGCGCGTCTATTCTCTCAAATTATTGCCCAATTTCTAAAATGAAGATTGACTAAGGAAATGTTTGACCATACTCTCTATCCTTCAGTGGCGCTTTAGAGCATTGCAAACAATGCGAATCACTCAAAAATGTCTGGGACATCAGGCAGGAAACTTCAGCAGAGGTTGCACCACGCCATACAGTGAAATGGCCGCGCTGCCATTGTCGAAGTGGGCCAGCGTGTTGTTTCATTGTTTATGCCGACAAAAGATGCTGGCGGGCTCCCATGGCGTCTCTGCAGACGCTGGTGGCTCACCATCGATACGACCATAGGTTACAATGGACATTGGAGCATCAATCACTTCTCGCTATTCAACTTTTCAATGGTGCTTATGCATGCTCTTTTTGCCGCTGGCCTCAATGGCCGGCTCCTCACTTCGCCGTAACAAAGGAAGCAGAGCAGCCATGCCCACGGCACCCTAATCTTTCACTTTTTATGTCCTCAGTTTGCCTCATTGTAAGCATTAGCTACTTTTATTTTTTTCTCGGCGACTACCTTTCTTGCTATTGTCTACAAAGGAGCGACTGGCTTTTCAGAGAGAAAAGGATGCTGTGCAGCGAACACGCTCAAACGAAACACGGACTGTCAGGCAACTTTGACATTACCTCCTCGTTTCCCAATGACCTCTTGAGTCCTGGGTAGCGTCAACTAAACGAAATGGGGTAACAGCGAAACCTTTCACAATGGTAACGTATCATGGCAAAGCGTTGAGCGGCAAATCGTGACTGCTGCGCACGCTTCAAATAAATGTTCATTCCGGAGATGTGAAAGCGGCGTCTGAGTGCCTCTAACGCGTCTAAGGCTCTTTTTATCGCAGGAATAAAGTCAATAAAATGATACACCATGGCGCTCAATCAAAGGCTGAACGCCGGATGAAGTGTTGGATAATCAATGTTTCATGCTCTCGCACGGCGTCGCTCTGCGGAACCAAGAGTTTTTACGCAAGGAAACCACGTCCCACCCAAAGTGCACCGAGGGTTCGAGGCAAGATAATTTTGTTGCGTTGTTACATGACATGTGTGGTTTGAACAGTGCACTGATGGATTAACATGTCGGGCGTTTGAGGCATGCTCTGAAAAATATCGAGAGTGATCATCAGGCTAAGCTACACGCAGCACTGCTTGACCCAGTTCGGGAGACGCGACCGCCTTACCACGAATTCGTGCCTGGGCGTTCGTGACGCACGCTTTCCGTGTTCGTGCCTCTTCGCTGACCCCTCCGTCCAGAGGGGAGGTGGTCAGCCAATCAACATGATATCTCCAAAACGCTTCGGCTGAATCAGCGGCCTTGCCCCCATTCCCCGCCGAACGAAGATGGCCGGTTGAGGGCTTCGAATCTCCCGACAGCAGAGATTGCGCTCAATGTCCCTCTCACTGCGTCAACGTTTTGTACTTTCTTCTAATTCTGCGGGTCACAAGCCAACGCATCAATCTTTCTTAAAGCGCGCTGCAATATACCAAAGGTAATGACCACGTGTCGCGATATCTCTTGACTTGTTTGGATCCAAACGACCCCGGGGCACGACCTTTCGCCACAGTAATGCGACTGTCCCTCTTTCTGTTATTTACGTTCGAAGCATCGGATGTGGCTGCTCAGAGGTCGGTAGTTGTTTCGTTTTATGTTGCGTGGCCCCAAGAATGCATCACACACTCGTATTGCTTTAGGCCTGAGATAGCGCTCGATTTAGACTACAAAAATTTGAGCATATAATTACGATGAAAAAAGAGAGTGCCTCAAATTTCGGCAAGTCCTCTCGAGGGGTCGTTCTCGATACCAAATCTGATACTCTTAACCCTAACTTGACTTTCACTACCTGAATACATGCGTTAGGCTTCACTTTCAGGATGTGACAGGCAGCTGCAGTCTATCTATGTCACAGTAAAGAATCAAACATCAAGCCACCGCAACCATACAGTCCAAAAATTGGAAAGAAAGAAGCCAAAAACACGTTCAGGCAATTGCATGGCTCCAGTAAGCCCATTGAACATCACTGGGAGTCCGAAAACAGGCCGCTCTCGTGGCCAAATTGCTGTCCTGTCAAGACTACTCTTCCTGGGTCACGAAGCTTGCCGGCACGTTTCTTTTTTATGCTGGTGACCCTTGGCATTTTTTCCCGTTCTCCTTTCTACGCCACAGACCGCTGAAGCCGTGTTCCTGATTTATGTATGTCTTTATTTCACTTGTTTTCTTGATGTTTTCACTGCTGCAGGGGCCACTTAAGCCTTTTATACCCCTTGCTCTTTCGCCACTTGCCTGCATTTGCTGCCGCTTCCCGCTCCGACTTCCAGTCCTTGATTTCGGATGCGAATATCATTTACTCGGCAAAAGCGAAGGGTGGCCGGACGATCCAGCTTCGTGTGTGACATCACCCCCACGCACGAGCGTGCGCGCGTGACATCATACTCGCCCACAGCCTGCATCAAGTCATCGCAGCGCAAATTTGCACATATAGGTGTAAATGCGCATAAATAAAGTGTCAACTTTTATAATGTTCCGGCAGCGGGATTTCAACTGTTGCATCTGCTACTGAAACCTGATGCTCTATAGCCTGCTTTTAGAACGTGGGCCAACAATCGCTCTCAGAAGCATGGTGGTTTTTAGCAACGGTGATGAAGTGTCATCGACTCTCGTTTAGGCTATTTCTGTTGTTCATTTCCGGTACACTTTTTTTTGAATTCGGAGCGTTTCTTAGTCGCATGATGCCGCACTTTGGCGTCGGCGGCCACGCCGTCAACACCGCCACTGCGCATGCTCGTGTCTCTAGTCTCGTGCCTAATGCTCGCGTCTCATGCCAGCCCAGGAAAACACCCGCATTGTGTCACTCCCCTCCCCCTCTCTCACTTCGCTAAGCTGACGCAGGCAGCGTCTGCCAGTAAAAGAAAAAAAAAAGACTGCTCGTGCCGCACAACCTTTCACTGGCCGGCCTGTATATGCAGGCACTAACTACATCGCGCGTTAGGAATTCAGTCAAAGGCGTCTTTACTAGGCTTTCACTTGACGTTAAACTTGACGCTTCTCCTACATTCAATACAAAAGAATAACAAAGACGGAATAACAATTAAGCATTCCCAAACCTTACTCGATTACGCAACATTCCCGCGATACCCTCCCCCCCCCCCTCTGCGATGAATTTGCTCGAGTGAGAAGATGCGTGCGGCAATTTTTTATTGTTACTCTTGGCGCTTTCACGAAGATCTCCTTTCGTCTGTTGGCTTTTTATTTTCGCTAGATCGTCACCTGTTGTTTCAAAATTAAGCGCACATGTACTGCATAAGCCACAGCCCCGATGAAATTCTAGCGAAGAACTAACAATGTCATCAAACAGCGGCATATGTCTTCTTTTCTCTTCGTGGCTTTTACTTCAAAAGCTAATGCTTTTTCACCGAGTGGTGTGCACTTCCTCAAGTATCCTAACTCAAAAAAATTTCAGCCAAACGACGAATGCTGCACCAGTGTGATATCTGAAGATCTATAATTTTAAAACTAATTACCACATAGCGCTGAAGAATTAGCAATATACAGTGTCGAAGAAACAAATTTCTCTCCAAGCACAAGTTATTATGTTCGCGGCTCACAAATGGAGGACTCACCTCAGCTTTGACCTCAAGCCTGAGAATGAGGTTTACTCCGCATGAACTACTTCACCTTATTTTTAATGTATATCACGGGGAAAACCAGACGAAGAGAGATAAGAGGGACACTGTGAAGAGTCAAATAATTTGGAACCACTGCATCAGCTGATAAACTTACGAGATGTTATGTGGTTATTTTATCGCCGCCATGCTATTCTTTCTGTAGGCTTTCTTTCCCTCTTTCTCTATATGTCTGTTTCTTTCTGTCTCTGTTTCTTTCACTCGCTCTCTATCTTCTTCTCATGCTCTCGCCCATATCAACGCAATCATACGATCCCCATCTATTTTTTTTCTATTAGCATGCCTGTACAGCCGAGTGATTATGAGAATCGGATTACCATCGTGCGTACCGCAGCTCAAATTCCGCCTTACCAAGGAATGTATTTATTTCAATTTCTTTTATTCTTCTTTCCTGCGCATTTCTGGATTGCGTTGCTCGCACAGTGACGTTTTCACTCGGTGAGGTTTCTCTGCGTACGCCGAATGGCCTGAACTTCCAGTTTGAATATCGCACTGTTAGAAATTGAAACTTAAGCACAACATCACACAGCAAATAAGGAAAAAAAAACGAGGAAAACGCTTGTAGTACTCGTTGTAACACAAGCGCTAGTCCGACGACTACTATAGGCTGTCCTCGTTGTTCCCTTGTCCGCTGCGTCGATGGCGTTGCTTATGAGCGGTAAATCACGATGTATGCAAAAAGTAAGAAAGGAGGGTTGAGTAGGTGTTCTATTTAGACATGCTTCGCGGCAGTGTCTCACTGCACCACAGTGACACGACAGTGTTTTGAATATATATACTTTGAGAACAAAAACTACACAGGCGTCATACAGATGTATATTGCGTGGCAGAATCGCACCCGCCACACACCATGTGACGTGCGCAACGTGTGGGTAGTTTAGATGCCCACTATTTACTAAGCGCTCAACTATAAGGAATCACAATGAGCAGCAGTGATAGTATCGACGAAGTGTGGAGCAGCGTAGGCGTGCACGTAATTCCTTGCAAACGCTTGTGGTTACAGCGACGTTTCGTGGAACGATGAACGATGCTGCAATGCGTATACTTCGCAGCTCTACTTGCATCTGGAATCCTAAAAATGTTTAAAATGCCCAATGTTACACGCAGATATGTTCCTCTCCTCGCCGCACTGTTCAGGTGTCCAAGAGGAAACAAGGCACGGATGGATGAATGGATGGATAGACAGATGGATAGATGGATGGATGTACCCGGCTATGCCCTTTGGATCGGGCGGCGGCTTACTCCATCTAACCATAAAGTTAAATACTATCACTATGTGTTCAAGAGTTACGTTCATTCATTGTGACGGCTTCAGTGGTTAGAGTTGCACCGACAAAGATGCTTTTGACCATCGTCAATAAAGCGGCATTTTAGCGCGAGAATTCGCCGAGTCTTCCAAGCCTAAGAAGGAATTATTACTACCTGCTCTGGTAATACTTTTCAGATAGTAAAACTAAAACGACAAGTTGCAGCCTGCTGTCATTAGCATCACCACTGACCGACGTACATTCAACCGCAAAAGTTTACAGACCGCAGCGCGAGGCCGGAAGCGTTTATTGTTACCTGCATGGCAGTTCAAGTTTCTATAGCCGTACAGCGTATTGTAAGTACGCGCGTTGCAACTTAAACCGCTTATCTGCAGTAAGGTAGTTACATAACCGCGATCACGGCGTTCCTAGGGCAGTGTGTTGTCCGGTAATTCACTTAGAGAGAGAATCTGTGATCGATCGATGGCAGTTATATTGAGCACTGTACTCGACGCAGAAGCACGAAGTGATGGCTACCACTGCGCTTTGGTAAGAGGAAAAAGAGAGTTTGAAAGTTCTGTGCTCTGTGAGAATTTGGATAGTCTATTGATTACGAAGGCATGGGTGTTCGCCGTATCACTGCTGTTGATCGCCGCAGATGTAGTGGAAATTTCGCGAAGCGACTTTTGATCACACGTTCACGAGGGCCGTTAGCTTTTGAGGTTTAGTGTGCATGCTACAGGGCCGGCTTATTTGTAGTGCTTTATTACGGCGTTGACAGAACGTGCGAAAGTGCATGCATCGTAGCACGGAGGTTGTCGAGGCAAAAGGTGACTTATTGTGAATATAGATGACCATTCTTAACATTTACGTCCTGAAATGGCATTCACGTGATATAGGTGCTGTGATTTGAGTCGCGTCGCATCGAATGGCGCATACGTATCGGCTTTGGCATTTTGAAGTTAGCGGATAGATTATGATTTAGAGTAGCGCCCGCCGGTTTATTTCTTCGCATATTATAAGTTTAGTATTTAAGTTCATAACACACTGAGCACAAAAATAAAACAAAAAACAATATTCTTCACTGGTCAAAGTGCGTTCTGCCCAAACGTTTCCAAATTAATTCCTTAGTTTATTTCTCCCGGTAAGATGCATATTTGCCTGATGGTTCCTGGCAGCATATTTTGCCCTGAAGTTAGTCGTACATGCCTTTATGAAGTCCTAATGTTAAGTTTGACGTCGCGGGTTGGCTCGAGAAGACGGTGCCCGTTCCGCCGGCGAAAATTGAACGATCATACACGGTGCCTACATTTCTCCTGTTGCTTGCTCCGTTTTTTCCGAATCTCAAATTCCGTCACGCCCCAAGTGTTGGTATTTTAAATCCCTTTTTTCTCTGCCGGCCAAAACCCATTCGCTTCGCTCGAAACGTGTTGCAAGGAAGGTGAAGACCAATCTCAAGCATTGGAGAATGACGATGAATGCAGCGGGAAGGTGCGTTGAGAAGAACGACGAACCGGAAGCCGCCTCCGTGGCCTAGTGGTTGCGGTGTTCGCCTGCTGACCTGAATTACGTGTTTTCGATCCAGACTGTGGCGGTTGCTCTTCGTAGGAGGCGGAATGTTAGACGACCGTGTGATGTATGATGCCAATGCACGCCAAAGAAGCCGAGATGATCTGAATCATGCGGAACCCTCCACAACGGCTTGTCTCGTAATCATATCGCCACATGAAACCCCAGATATTGTTCACATCATCGGCTGGGAAGCCTTTCGTGCATGACAGGGCGCTTGCCTCAGCGTCTGCTGTGCACACTCCCCCACTATAGCATGTTCTTTGTTATGCCAGACTGGGGCTATGTGTGGGCAGAGCCCTCTGCTGTACGCGTTCCAAGGGCATTTATTAACGGGTTCCTAATTGATGCGTATATTACGTCGCACTACCTATCAAAAAATTTTAGTTCAAACTTGGCCCTATATGGTGGGCATAGGTGCGTAATTGCTGGGACACTTCTACTTGGTGATGTGTCAGAAGGTAAAGCGCGGCCGCTTCTCGAATGCTGGGGCGAAATTTCATGAAACATATATTAGAGAAATGGCATTTCGCGATATTTCACGAGACATATATTAGAGAATTCAGTTAAATTATTCTAGGGACCTTTTATACAGTGCGACTTGGCGGAATCAAATTTTTCCTTGCCCCGCCGCGGTGGTCTAGTGGCTAAGGTACTCGGCTGCTGACCCGCAGGTCGCGGGTTCGAATCCCGGCTGCGGCGGCTGCATTTCCGATGGAGGCGGAAATGTTGTAGGCCCGTGTGCTCAGATTTGGGTGCACGTTAAAGAACCCCAGGTGGTCTAAATTTCCGGAGCCCTCCACTACGGCGTCTCTCATAATCATATGGTGGTTTTGGGACGTTAAACCCCACATATCTATCTATCTAAATTTTTCCTTCTATTGCGTGTTAGATGCTGGCATGGAATGCCAACATGCTAAAAGTTGTGTTTATCCAGCCTTGTGTCCACTTCAGCACCTTTCGACTGGGCCGCAATTCACGACTTATCACCTGCAGCGCACAAAAAAAACATCGAGGTACGACGTGGATGGATGGGCGAACTTTATTTGCAGTCCTTAGAAATGCGACTAGCGCGCAGTGGGCTTCTCCCACATTGATAGCACTAATTTCCAACCTATGGTTTCTTTTACAAAGCAGCGCAAATACAGAAATAAGGTAGCAACGCACACACGCGAACAAGTATCTGATAAGAACATGTAAAATAGCAATAATACACATTAATGATGTGAAAAATATAACATAAGAGCATAGCGAATAAATTTTTGGAAAATTACGAGGGCAATAAAGAACGATGTCCGTCAATTGACTCATAATATCACATTTAATAATTCTTTTTCTTTTCTTTGACAGCAGCGCCGCGGTGGTCTAGTGGCTAAGGTTGGGCTAATTTAGCATCATATTCATGTTAAAGAACGCCACGTAGTTTAACTTTCCGGGGAACTCCTCCAAAGCACTTCCTAAGTATATCGCGGTATGGGGGCGTTAAATCCTCCCTGCCTTTTGTTTACCTCCATCTCTCTCTCTGGGACGTAAAACCACAACAATTGCATCGCATAAACATGAACGCTGCAAGACAGCACTAACGCTGATTCCAAAACGAGGTAGGGCTACAAACACAGCAACAAAAGAAGAAGCTAACGCAACACAAACATGGCGTCCCCGGTGATGTAGAGGAAATGCAATGTGCACACTTGCTTTAGACCTCCTGATGAGAAAAACATAGAATCGGTGGTCTAACGTTGACCAGTATGCAGCACATGCATATGATTTCACTTATATAAGAAATACGTTCAGCAAGCAGATGAAACTTAATCATGTCAAACGTATTTACACGCAGAGCAACATTGTCTTTGTGTCGTCGTTTTGTTCTCTGTGTCATCGTTTTGTTCTCGCGCTATAACTATCGTCATGCCATACCAACTAGCCCAAGCTGCCACACTTCCAAGTAAAGTTATAGGTTTGCTGGCGTTCGTCAAATGTAAACAGCGTTCAGAAATGCTAATGTGGGGGCTAGCTATAGAACATGCTGCAGGAAAAGACTACTCTGCAAAGTTGAGGGTGAAAAACTGGACTTACACAGAGGAAGCGCAACTGCGTGCTTGCTTTGGAAAAGGAGGACATGACAGCTAAGCTCCTGTTTCCCTGCACGAGAGATTTTATGCCAATAAATCTTCTAGCAGCCAGCACGATACCCCCAGGCTCAATTCTGTTCAGCAAGCTTTATTTCATAGTTATGTGTGTGCCCGAAGTTCGACCTCCATTACCCGTTGATACGAAGGTCACTCTTCGTTTAGCCAAATGCCAATCAAAGTCTGTAGTGCATTAAATCTTTTGTAGTCGGGAAAAAAAGGGGCGCTGTTCTGCTGCAGTAGTTACCTGATATGACACACTTGTGTTGATGCATCACGCTGTGATGTCACTAAAGGGAACAAGCTACGCAACCCTGCCCCGCCGCGGTGGCCTAATGGCTTAGGTGCTCGCCTGCTGAACCGCAGGTCACGTGATCGAATCTCGGCTGCGGCTGCGTTTCCGATGGAGGCGGAAATACTGTTGGCCCATGTGCTCATATTTTGTTGAACGTTAAACAACCCCTGGTGGTCGAAATTTCCAGTCTTCCACTACGGCGCCTCTCATATGGTGGTTTTGGGGTGTTAAACCCTGCATATCATCAATCTTTTCTGTGACAGCTCAATTGAAAGTGCGCTAACGCCTGTGTTCCCCAAGCTAGAAATATTCGCTGCCTTAAAGCTTCCGTGTCGTAGCTTAGTGTCTTGTTCCTTTCGCGCAATATAGGTCATATATAAAGTACCAACATAACATATATATCAAATAATTATGCGCCTTATTAGGACATTCAGCTAAAACTTTTCGCAAAAAAAAGGCTCCAAGAAACTACTATGATGCTGAACTAACTCAGCAAACAAGCGACTGCGTACCTTCAAACCGTTCTAGCAGCACTTTTCCGCTATTACAAGTGTCGTTTTCTTTTCTATCATGCGGTATTTGAATTACAAGACAACTTGCAGCTTCGGCTTCCTATATTGGGTCAATAGTGTTATGCCTGCCAGTTGACTTTCTCGCCTTTTCCACAAGGATTTAGTTTGCGTGACAGAACAACTGACTCCCATTGTGAATGTGCTTTATTAAAAGATTGAAGAAATTTGGCTACAAAAACACTTACAGTATGAAATCGACACAAAGTAGTCATTTGTATTTTCGTCTTTTTGAAGTGTCTCTTTTTACTAAGAACTAGGGAAAAAGAAGTTGTATAAATGAAAGTTTTTTTTTGTGTGGTGCACAGATTTGTTGGCAACTGTCAGGTTCAGAAAACGCTTTAGTGAAAAACCGAGGTTTTCGGGCACTGGCTTACACATTTGGTTTGCAAAAAACATGTGCCAGCAATGTAACACACTAGAAAACAATGGATGAGATGTATTTTCTTTTTCGCTAACTTCGTAGCTGCTGGCAAAGACCCATGCCAATGGAGAATTATACTCGCATGTGTCAGAGACCGTTCAGTCATAAGCAATCGACTAACACTTGCTATTCTCTGCAGAAAAACATGCTACCTGTAGAGAATGGTGTCGATAACAGTAGCTTGCTTTGTCGGCACTCTGTCGCATCATACCGAATATTATTCTTACCAGCAGCGATTTACTTCAATGCACAGATTTTAACGCGGCAGCGTTAACGAGCTCGGATCCCAGAAATTCCTGTGGTGTCGGCGTCGTCAGAAGTCAGCTAACAATTGAACTATATTCAAATAAAGCTGCATGATTCAAGTGTGAGTCCAACCCAGGTTTTCTGACTGGCAAGCACTTGTTTTATGACAGACCCATGCCACTGCTTGAAATTGTTAAAAAAAAGAAACCTACATGATTGTCTTGTAGCACAACGAGCCTCATTGGGATGTATTATTGCGTGGCAGAAGCGTAGGATCTCACCAGTTGTCAAAACACCTGAAATGCGCAACTAGCATATGGTACAAAGCCCCGTTCACTACAAAGCGTTGAGGCATAATTGATCTTCATTGGTAGCAAACGTATTGAAAAAGTGTGCCCGCAGTTGCGCAGGTTCACGTGTTGCCTTGCAGACGCGCAGTGGCTATTTCGCCAATTCGCAATATGAAGCGTTTAGGCATGGTGGGCGCTTCACTTTTGCACTTGTAGTGGGCATTCTGGGGTGTAGTTTGAAAAGGTCAGTCTTACATGCCCCGACATTGCCTTCTTTGCTGCATCGTTGAGTTGCCTCCTTAGCAGCTCAGTCGGTCTTCTCGGTACACGATCGAGATTGTGCAGGATTCTGATTGTACAGGGCTGCGAAAGTGACGCAAACGAGGCTTAATTACAAGATTGAGATTATGCACGGTTCAGATTGTACAGGATTGTGAACACCATGCAAAGGGGGCCTAAGTACACGATTGAGATTGTGCAGGATTCAGATTGTACATGATTGCTAAAGCGATGCAAACGAGGCTTAACTACGTAATTGAAATTTCAGGAGTCAGATTGTACAGGATTGCGAAAGTGATGCAAACGAGGCCTAATTTCACTATCACGTTCTTCTCTTTTAGGTGATGCTGAAGCACCCTTCAAGTTTTCTAAAGCCAAATTGTACGCTCAAATATTTATTTCGGCAAGAGGGTGAGATTACCGGCCCGCAACAGTGGTGTAGTGGTTATGTGCTCGGTTGCAGACCCGAAAGTCACGGCTTCGAATCCCAGTCACTGCCGTCACATTTCGAAGGAGGCGAAATGGTAAAAGCCTGTGTACTGTGCGATCTCAGTGCATAACAGAGAACAACGGATGGCCAGAATTTCTGGAGACCTGTTCTATGGCGTCTATCATGAGTCATAAACGTATCGTGGCATTGGGACGTGACACCGTCTCTCATAATCAAATAGTGGTTTTGGGACGTTAAACCCCACAAATCAATCAATCAAATCCAAATGAAATTTCGGCGCTTGCGTTTTTATTTAATATGTTCGCGTGTACGCTAAGAATCATGGTGATCAAACCTACTGACTTAATCAAGTGCTTCAATCTCCCTGTCCTAAGAATGATGCAGAGTTCGGTGGCATTTTTATTCAAATCTTGCATTTTCCCGTGCTTGGCCCACCGTGTACAACTTCACATTTTTAAAGGCGGCTTAGAGACAGTTTTTTAAGAAAAAATGGAAACGATGGTCAGCTTTTCGGATGTCTTTTTTTCAAATCTGTACTCTGTCTTGAGAAGTCACACAAACTTCATTCAAGCTACTATTTCAACGGTGAAAAAAGCAATGTCAGTCATTGAGACGCGAGATGTTTACTTGATATCGTCATCCGTAAATAGCGAAATCGGCGTGTGCTTTTAAGAATAAAAAATTCTCGCAGTTAATAAACCCCGTTACATGCCCGGATTTCTTGAATAATCACCATGGCGTTACTAAAAAAACGTAGCTTGTGCATACTTACTTAAATTAAATAAATTGTAATATATGTCATCACAGTGTATCGTCAACCGTTATCACAACAATTTGTTCATCGAAGTAGCTGCACTTTGGGGTAGTGCAAAGAGCCTCCATACCACCGTATAGAGCCGTCTGCGCTGAAGCAGGGAGAATGTTGTTGGGGTTTTTGTGCCCCAAAAACACAATTGATTACTATAGGAACGCCATAGTGGAGCACTCCGGAAATTTGGAACCCCTGGGGTTCCTTAAGGGGCATCTCATTCGAAGCCCATGGGAGCCTATCATTTCACCTGAATCGAAATGCGGCCGCCACGGGTGTGATTCCATCCCGCGTCCTTCGGGTCAAAAGCACGATAATCAGTGGAATGAAACGCCGTAGCACTCGTAAGGCGAGGAGAAGGTAGTCCACCATCATAAAAAGTGATTCAATTACGGAGGGAAGGTCCAAAAGTGATACAAGTAGCAAGAGACACTAAGCGCATTCTATTAACCGCAAAAATTCTGAACCAGAGGCGTCAGTATGCAGTGTTTTTCTGCGTACAGGGAAAATTCAGCTAATCTGAACACGGTTTCAACTGGCGTGCGTGATATAAAACGAAAAGATCCTGCTTACTGGGTTACGTTTATTAAATGAGTATGTGAAAGCCGTCATTGCTTCGCATGTTCGCCATAACAACCTTAGCTCGCATCCACGCGCCCTCCGATTCGCCAAAGGTGAGGCGAAAGCCAGCCTCAGGCACGTTTCCGTAGCGCTTCACGGCACCGTATACCGACGTGTCCACTGCGACGCGGAAAGTGCAGCCGACGAGGGCGATTTTAGTCGAGAAGCGTGGTGCGCTGAAAGTGGGGTGCGCCCATTGTGCCGAGTTCACGAGGGTTAACCGCTGTCTGGCTATGAATAGCAGCGCCGTCCTGGTTCCATACGCATCCGCTAGACGAAGAAAGTGGCTCCCTTTTGAGCGAGGCAGCTTATAACATCACGTTGCGGAGGAACTCCCCTTTCCACTCCTTAAGACGAGTTATACCGCTGCCTGGTGGTAGTTGTTTGTGATGTCCTGTGACGGCCAATCTTGGTTCTTCCGAAAGCATGCGCGACGACTCACCCGGCACGCTGGAATCAATACGCCGCAAGCCAAAAAAAAAAACAATCCATTCTCTCTGTACAGGGGCGATTGTACTTCATCACTGATGCATGGATGCGCAATTGTTAAAAAGCAACCATTACTGCCCCATTTTTTTCTGAATATTTGTTTGGTGTCACTTTGCACAATCTTCACAGAGTGTGTGAATGGCATCCACTAGAGGAACTCCTAATTCACAGTCTAACAAGCAGACCATCACGTTTATTGGCATCATGCCGCGCAGCACGTTTAGAAAACCACATATGACGAGGGATTAGACTGATGATATCGCTGAGGTGAAATAATTCTTCTTTTCTTTTCTTTCTTTCTTTTGCGAAACCATTGAAGCGTTTAAGAAACAGTGCACACTTTTGAGTTTATTAGGTAGAAATTCTTTAATGCCTCATACGAATGCGGCCGCAGTCACGGTGTGAGCCCAAAACGACACAACAATATCTCGTGGCCTCTGAAATGTCTCAAGGCACGCGAGCTACGTTTTCATTTCATCCTCGTCTTCTTTGGTGCGCTCTCGCGACTGAAACCACAAAAGTAGTCGTTCTCGTGACAGGGCCTATTGAAGGCTGCGGGGTGCGCGTTGCGAGACACTGAGCCAGGGCCCAGCTTATTGTATGGCAAGTAGAAGAGGTGGCTCGACAATCACAAAATGAGACGTGACAAGCGAAACGGCTTTTCAGATTCTAGCGTAGGAATAGTAAAACAGACCCGGCGGCTTTGCACAAGCAATTGAGGAAGGAGGGAAAAAGACTGAATGCTCGTGATGGGCTGTTTACACACGGGTTGAAACAACATAGTCCATTCACAATACATTGTTATTCATTACCTAGTGTGTTTATAGACAGCACATTTACACAATCTCTTTCTACCTGGTGGATCAGAAAAGCCTAATGTAATTCAAGTGTTGTTGTTTTTTCTCTATCTTGTAGTCATACTCAAAAAACTGAGGTTGCACTTACACTGGCAGCAGTGATTTGTCAACTGACTATCCACAAACACACGCATCAGATTAGCGTGCACTATGGGGCAATCTTTTTGACAGCGGCCTAATCAGCCATTGTAGCACATCACAAAGGAATGCGGTAAACTATTTCTTTAGTGCACACCACGACCTATTTGGCACGCTTCTTCATAGCGTTTCATAAACAGAAAATCATTAGGCGGTCGTGTCATCTATTAGGTCTTTGAGTTTTGAATGTCAGAATATTTTCGGTTGAACCTTGCCATTTTCGACGTGTGTGTAAGCAGTGTTCTGTAAGTTTCTTGTCAATTTCTTCCTCCTGCTTCTTTATGCAACTGAACACAAAGAGTGAGGCAGAGCTAAAGACGAATTGATTCGCGCTCGTCCTGTGCACCCTCTGTTTCTTACGTCTTCTTCTTTAGCGCTTCATGAATCATGCAAGTATTCCAACTAGCCCCATTTTACGTTCTACCTCACACATTCCTTTCATCGGATGAAAAAAGCTTTCTACCCCACACATTCCTGTCATTGGATGAAAGAAAATATTACAGATGGCGTTCAATGCCGCCTTGTGGTGCTGTAGCATAGTCGTTTTGTATTTTTACCGACGAAACGAACATTAATATAGCAGATATGTACACAGCACGATTACGGTTGGATTGAGGCACTCACCTTTAATTCGCATAGTGAAAGGAAGGTACGGAAAGATTCAATAGCCCAATGTGAAGGCATTCATTAGTCTTGCGTAAAATTGTCGATACTTTTTTTAAAGAATTACGCCTTAACAAAGGGTTTCTTTTTTTGTCAAAGATACATTACCAGCCATCCAAAACAACCACCTTGTTGCCTTATAATTGCTAAAGTAATTTCAATAACTGTTTCGTAATGCCATCACTGCTTTCGTTAGAAGCAAGTACGTTTTGACCTATCACACATGTATTTCATTGTTGCTTCACCCTGAGGTTCACTCGTTCGCCGTTGTACATTACTTAAAAGAATACCAGAATCGACCATTCTGAGCTACAACCACGTGCAAAGGGAGGAGGTGTAGTCATTCCGTCATTATGTCGACAGTCTTTTATTCTGTCTCGACACAAATGGCTCTGTTTAAACATTCACGTCATTACTATCAGGGTTTCGGCTACTTTAGTCACATTTTTAAGGAACGATAACAATTCATGTCGCTGTCGATCACGGAGAATGATTTTACAATGCGTGGACATTACTGTATAAATGGCTGTTTTGGCTGTTCATTGCGAAGCACACCTTACGAGCTGCAAACATCCCTGTCCTTTAGCCTCTCTCTTTTCCTCTTAAATGCAGTACGCCCATGGCATGCATTACGATTCCCCAGCGAAACCAATGACTAACCACTTTTCGAGAGTTGTGATTTATGAGAATCCCCCCAGGCAAAATTTCGCCGCCATCGTTGTTGGTATACATTCTTGCCCATCTATGAGGCTCCAATGGGCTCCGATTAAGCAAAAGTCTGAATTGAACCCTTTTCACCTAACGTTAAAAGTGAAAGCGAGAGAAGAAAGCACGCGAAAAATTGTAGCCGTACCTAGGCTGCGCGTAAAAGACACCCGAAATGGCTTGATAGGGCCAGGTTCCGAAAGCGCGCAACAAGCGCCAGCGTTAACGAGTGGTAGGGGGTACAAATATATTCCTGTGCATTCACGTACGAAACACTTCCGATAATGAATGGCCTTAAGTACGGCTAATAATTCTTTTGAACACGACTTTCCCTTTTTTTCTTGCTCCAACGATTTGTCCATCAAATATGTTGTCTCTGAGGATGGTGTACCTGAAAGCGCCGATTTGAAATCTTCGTGAATACAATAAAATAAAGAAATGGCGGTAACTTGTAGTAAAAATGCTCTTTATCCAGAGTGACACAACACAAGCATGCTAATGTAGACGTTTACTGAACATCACAAAATACGGCCCTACGCGCATTTCTTTTACAAAATTTATTTTTGTGTTTTCGTAGGCGCTCTAGAACTGTTCAAGCAAGCTATTATTTCAGTGGTGCTCCCGGAGCATCCAGTACCCGCTGTTCAAACTAAGTGTCACTGAGTGGCTCATGGACACAATCCCTGCTTTGGGTACTATTTGTGGAAGCGTAGAAAGACCGAGACACCGGCTCGTTGTTCGTTCTATTGTATGGGGCTGCGGTTCGTTCGACGTAGTGCACCCAGAATGCTCAGCCGTTCACATGCAGAAGCCACTTCGTTATTAAAGCAAATAAGCGTTCCAACAGAAGGACCTCATTACTATTCGTGTCTTGATGCCACGGAATGAATGTTATGCGCTGAAAACGACCCAAGAATCAAGTGCGTCTTCGTACCAATTTGTCAAAATCAATACACGCAGACAGTTATGGAAGTAGACCTCGACCACCTGACATTGAATACGTCAGGAGATTTTTTATTCGCCTCTTTCTGAATGCCTAAGCACTTTTATGCGGACCGCATGGGAAAACCTGTCGCTTTGTCATTCCGCCCCGTAAGACGAATCGTCGAAAGGCTGGGTGAAATAAACTCGCGAGAAAAAAAAAGTCAAGCAGCTCCCACGCACTCGAAGAATCATTATTATGCGAAGCAGAGAGCTAAGATCCGCCTCTGGCGCATTGTCATCTTTCGAAGCAAGCATTAGGAGATGGTCGTTCGAAAGTAATCTCAATACCGCAGCAAAACCTGGACAAAATAATAAACAAAAAATGAACCATTGCAACAATCCCGTTCCGCCAACTTTATAAGGTGGACCAACATCTCCGTGTATATTGTCGGCGCATGACGCTGCATTACAACTTATGTTCCACTAATACAGAACTTTATTGTCCGATGTATTCTAAAGAGTTCGGATTGACGCCCGTGGCCTCACCTCTGTTTTATCGAGTAGAGGGGCCCTGTACGTGTTATGCCATTCACATAATCTCATACAAGTCAGGGCATCCCATTTGCTACTGCGGAGGCCTGAGGCGTGTCACCCACGGCTTTTCAAGAAATAAAATACTCATGACTTTGCTCGCATTATTTACTCGCCACCTGGAATTAATAATGATTTGTTAATCTTCACAAACAGGACTTGGCTCAAGCATTTCGTGCGCTGCTCAAGCGACGCTAAAATAAAACCGCTGAACAAAACCTCTATATTTTGCAATTAATGTCCACATTTGAGTCGTTCTGGAGATTGGTAGCGACTTTTTTCTCGAATGCTAATGCCAAATTCCTCTCAGTAATTATCCATATAAAAAATATGGGAAATGCGTTCTTTCAAACTACAACTCTAGATGACATTTCGTTCAGTTTTGAACTGTGGCACTTGTTCGCGCTGTTTATTTGTGTGTTATTTTTATCCGTCCGATGAGCTTCAGCAGCGTCACAGAAGTTTCAGGCACTTTGCAGTTCTTTGCCCTACATTCCAACTTGTTGCCATCACAATCATTGTTTCACTGTTGAGGTAGAACCGATACTTTTTTTTTATCTTGAATCCAACTTTGATAGAGATACTGGAGCAAAAGCCGAGCAATATCTGACGGAGGCCTTTGTATTCAAAACATAACACAGTAGCGTTTTACGTGATTTGGAGGCAGTTTAATAGCAGTGAACGTAACATGCAACATCATTAAATATTTTCCACACATGTAGTGCATGACGTACACAGTACTTACAGGAGTATTTATTTGAGAATGTCACTGCTCTACCATTGATTCTTGAAATAGATGGTGCCATAATGAGGAAACAAACAGCGGTCGTGACAGTCGCTCCATTCGTAGTATGGTAATGTGCTACAATTACCCAACATATGTTCTATACTTTTGCACATATTGGATTCACATAGCTGTTCTTGGCGTTTTGTGCCAGTGAGCCCATGTATACACTCTGTTTCCGAGATAATACCTCGGTATACTTAAATACAATAGGTTGGCATGCATGGGTATACTATCAGGGTAACAAAAAGCAAAGCTACGTGGCGCTGGCATCGACCAAACTGTTTCAGTACACTCTGCTAAGCGTTAGTGATGTTAAGCTTGCTTATGACTGTGCATTTCATTCATGCGCTTCCACGTATATTGGTAGGCGCCAAAGGTTGTGCATCAAATATATTGCTCACACAAGAAAAAGTCACTGGCGTTGTCAAGTCTCAGTTTCTCAATGAGCAATTCGAACGCTTTGCACTGGCCACGCTTGCCGACCCAATTTTATTCCAATACGCTCTCCGAATACAATTGTTTTTTATATGTTTTCTTTGTCTGTTTTTACTTGTATGCAAATGTTTGCATCTCTACCATGCTTTTTCTCTTCTCTTTAATTCTTTTGTTTTGCTCGCACCGATCCTCTAGCATACTGTAGCCTTCCGGGTTAAGAATACTTTTGAAGAGCATTGTCAAACCGCACTACACCCTTGCATCCTCGTACTTTTCCTTAGGCACTCTGAGTACATAAGTAAATAATAATTGAATAATGTAAGGGTTAAATTTGGCCGGCAATGTAACAGATTCTCTGTGATTGGAGTCACGAAAGTTTCATTTCGAATAACAAAACTTTTCTGTACAAATCTTTTACTGATGTTTGTAAATGCCCATAGATGTCTAACTCTGTCAGCATGACGTGTTGCTTCAATGGCTTTTGCTGTCTTGTATGGACCAATTGTTGCTTTACATTGATTTCATATTTATGGACGAACTGCAGGTTCATGTTTTCCTTAGTTAATGATAGGAGGTCAGTGGGCTTGTAATTGTTGCACAGACAAAACATTTCAACATCTCGTGTTGACATTGTTATTTGACATAAATTCGTGGTGAATGTCCACAAAGAGTCACGAGGAGCTAGATGAAAAAATAAGTGAGGTGACAAAAGCAAAAATATGTCCAAGCAACGGTTCCGGCGACGTTTACGTAGGCCTCAGCTGTGCGCGTTTCCAAGCCGAAAAGTACAGCTAACGTTGTGCAGAGAAGGAAGCGGCGCCGATAGTGCTTCAGGAAAAGAATGTGCGAAGACGGATATTTTCAGAGACTCGATGTGTTCTTCGCCTGCAGAAATAAACAAAAAGAAACTTTTGGCCTAGTTGGCCAACATCAGGCTTCTAACTGCTTTTCAGTGCACTTGTGCATCCAGCCTTGAAGATATGGTGAAAATTTGGGCACTGATAATTTTCCGTTTCTGCAGCGCATGGTGAAGGACAACGATAAGCACTGCGTGAGTCGCTTGAGATATACTGAGCATAACGGCTAAGCTACAACACGTTAGATGACCAGAGTGAGTTGCTGCATAATGGCGTGACGATGTTTTTTAAGTCGCTAGCTCTTTGACCTTTCCCCCAACTACACTTTTACTGGGCATAGCAAATAAAGGAGATTAAAGCACCCGTGTAGCTAAATCCCGGCCGGTTATTGTGGTCGTTGTAGGTTTTTCTGGCATACATATATAAACTTTCATTTGGTAACCTTTGAACAAATACCTTGAGCCTGAGCTGTTTAGGAGCCGCGTACTGATTACAGCGCTTTACAGGCAAACACCGAAGAAAGCCGTCAGCTTCTTCTTATGTTCTCTGCTCCCTTCTAATGACTAAAACAGTGCTATATAAACACCGACCAGATAGCTTGTCTATGTGCAGATAAAATTTTCGTCCATGTAGTTCCTACTTCTGACCAGCAAGGTTGGTGTATATCCCAATTCGTCAACAATATCAATTTGTCACCAAAAGCAATCAGAAAAAAAAACCGATGTGAACTCTGGGGAGTGATTGCATTTTGCAATAGACTCACGCTCTGTGCTTCTCTTTTTTTTCTGTTTACCCCCTCCCTTCGCACCTCTATTTTATTATTTACGCTGGAAACGGTAAAGTAGCAGCATAAGAGAGGCTAACGAAAAATTTGTTTCCTGAAATGAATTCACTTAGCGTCCCTTTTTATAATGGCCACCACTGAAAAAGCAGCAGCCACGCAGCGAGACAAAAGAGCCTTGAGAATCGGTGCGTCAAGACTTTAACAAGGGCTGTGAAGTGCAGCTTCTGCAAGTACGCATACATATAATAAGAGGCGAATGGGCACCAGGTTAACCTCCGTGACCTTAGTGTAATATGATCTGCGGTAGCGAGCGAGGCCGAAGCTCCAACGCTACTGGCGTATACATTGCGTCATCTTTTAACCAGCTGCGTGCACGCAATCGTACGTGTCGGGCGTAATTCCTCGCACCATTTTCATGCAGGCAATCAGCGAGAGCTTTTTCTTGACTGCCTTGGTAAATATAAAAAGCGATGCCTGCTACTTCATCGTTTCGGCTCCAGTGCACGAGTGCATGCGAGCTAACGAGGCAGCGCACTCTTCCGCCCGAGTTCTGGTTGACCGGTATTTCCCACCGGACGTGCGAAGGACCAAAGGTGATCTCAGCATATCACTAGGTGATCACTAGGTGACCAAAGGTTATCTTCCCGGACTATCACTAGAGCCTCTAGCATTTTACCTTCATCGAAATGCAATGCGACAGCCGGGATCGAACTGACGACCTTGGGGTCCGCAGCCGAGCAGCCCAGCCCCCGATCCACCGAGGTGAACCAAGCTCGTAAAATTATTCGAGATCATTGCTCTTGTCATGATCGATGCGTTGCTCCAATGGAACGCGCACTCAACGCAGCATCCCCATTACGGAAAAAAGAGAAGTTCGGTATTCAGAACGGCAACTCGCCTTTCTGTTCAACAACCAGCAAAACAACCGAGACGACTGCCTCAGCTCCTCGAACTCGCTCCGGCCGGTAGGAGGAAAGTAGCTTCGGAAACCCTCCTCCCCCAAATCGCACTAGCTGCGTCCGAGTGGTGATTTACTTTTGCTTTCGGTGCTCGCTCTTTGGCTTTACTGTTTAGGGGAGAGTTTTTTTCCCACGCGGACGCCGTTTAATTCTGAATTCTAACCGCAGAAAGCTTGGCTGCGAAGGAAAAGAAACGCAGGAGAATATAGGCGGCGCTTTGTCAAATCAGATACTTCGGTTAGAAAGCATGCACATCGTTCGCACGATAGGCATCAAACGACCGTTAGTAATCACCTTTCGTTGGCAGCGGCTGCCAGATGTGCACTTTACGACCACCGGCTTTGCATTCACGTGCTGGCTCCGAGATGAACATGATATTGGCACGTTGGTCCAGCCGCTATCAATAGATGACAACGCGCCCGCCACTTTAATGTTACACCCAATACAAAGAGTGAGGCAGCGAGCACTGTGCGTCGCGCAAGCCGCACAGCGCTTGTCGGTGTCATTCTTGAAGTCGTTCTTTCGTGCCTATTAATAATAACGTCGTGTAGCCGACTTATAGCGGGAATCAATATACCCGCACAAGATGTACGTTTCCAGGAGGGGTCTGAACCGCCAGTCTGAGGCCATCACCTGAAACGGGAAGCCAAGATGGCATACAAAGTGAAAGCAAACAGCCTACACTCGTATGCGAAGGCATGAACTTGTTTATGTTTTCGCATACGGGTGTAGTGTGAGCCGCTTTTGCCGTGAAAACAAGTCTGTCAGAGCTAACGTACCATCTTTTTTATATCCTTATAGTAGTGCTTGTCAGGCTATATATGAGCGTCAGTGAATGATAAATCTGAAGATGTATTTGCCAGATCATATAGTCTTTTTGAGTTTAATAAGCGACATTCATGCCCAGCTCTCCATACAGATTCACAACATTCACGCCAAAGTAGAACGCCACGTTAACCATCACTACATTGTCGTCATCGAAACGCACAATGTCGTTGCCACATTCACACATGGGCTTTGTAAGTCGTTGTTGGTACTACGAAAAATACTACTGAGAATATAGGTGCCACAAGCAACCCCATGAACTCCTTCCACCCTGAAAGTTGCGCAAAAGCGTTGTCCCTCAAGAAAATGCTAAGTCAACGGATTTAATTTCCAGTCCTCTTTCAAACCTTTCACCTGAACTTGAAAGCGTGCTGTGTATGTAAAGCTAATGGTAATGCCACAAACATACTCCCTGACGCACCGTAGCACAACGTATTCTGGCATAGCATAGTACTGGTGTGCAGAAAGCCCCGGCATTCAACAGGGTTCACGTTTCTCGCCGAATGGACAACTCTTCGTAAACTAGTAACTGATGATGGGTAAAATTTAGCTAGCTCTTCAAGAAGACTTATAAAAAATCCTGACTTTACAACAATGTACTTGCGCTGAAGGACACATCGGGTGTGCGTATTTGTAGAATGCGCACGAAAAAGTGCCCTTACTTTTTTGCGCATGACTGGTGTCTAAAAGGTGCACCACCAACTTGGCCGAATAGGCTACCGGGTTGGTTTTTTACTTCTTGCCTATCTTTTTTAAACACCGCTGAGCCACTCTTCAAAAAAACATCTCTCAACGACGCTACGTGTTCCATCTTTACATCACATGCTGTATGATGACGTTGCCATGATTTATTTGCAAAAGCATACAGACGAATTCTCCAGCATCGCGTGCGTAATTATTATGCACAGGGATTTCCTCTAAACGTAGGCACACATACAGGTGTATGTTGCAATAATTTGTATAAAACAAAAAGCTAAACGCTTGATAGATAAATTGCATTACGTCTGCAATATTTGTCCTGTCTGAAAAGCTAACCTATGTGACGCGACAATGAATGCGTGTCGTGTCATTGTGAGCAAGCGTTGTGTGATATAAAAGCAGCCTAAACAAACATTTTAAATCAAGAGCAGCATGAAAACTATGAATAAATTACACGTACATGCACATGAAAAGTAAAAACAATGAATGAATTGACGTTCACCAAGTCAAGAGATTCCTGGAGCCATGAGACAATTTGTATTACGTGCACAGTAGAAAAACGATCCACTCGTATTATTGTAAGTGTGCTGACAACAGCGCTACTGTTGGGATGAGCCGGAGAAATTTAGTTGTTCTATAAGATTAATCAGAACTACAAGTTCATGACATGTGCTAGTCATCAGCTATACTAGCTTCTTAGGATTTTCACAGAGTTTACGGGTCCAACATTATTGGGTATTTTCAGTTCACACGTTTTACTTTCGAAGCTCCGCAACAAACTGGCTGTGACCTCGCATGAACTAACGAGGAGCTACCATTTTGACTGTTCTAACGTTATTTTATTAAAAAAATGTACTACAATCAACTTTGTATTATTAATTTGCGGTGAAATGACTTTCCACCACTATGCTATTTTACATATGTACTTTCAACTGGAATTGTGATAAATGATGGGACAGAAACATGCTTTTTGGTCATAGTGAAAATGAGGATGCCAGGGAAGAGTGGTATGGTAATGAGATTTTCATGATTGCGAGAAAATGTTAACTAGAGAACATCTGCTTGGTTCAAGAAATCAATGAGATCATTGTATCATTCATGGCAAAAAGTTCAGAAGTAAAAAAAAAAGAAAGCCTGCAGATTATTGCTGTAACTCCCGACGGCGATATCGCGGCTGCACTCATACACGACAAATGAGCCGACACGAGCAAGTGCGTATGATTTGCGTTAGATCAAGCTTCTGGGCGCCTCATGGGAGCATCTTTGTCTTTATATGTGTTTCCTATCGATTTGCACACTTTAATGAAGAACGTATTTCTATGGCATTGTATACGCCCAGGGAGCTTCAAACTTTGTTGCGGCGGTCGATGAGGATTGGAATTATTGCTCAGCCACTCGTAATTTGTCGAAGCTTTACACAGCTCACCTGTAATGCATTCACATATGGTGCGACACCTGGAGCGAATGTACGAGTCTGCCGCGTAATATTATACCAGTAAAAAAACTCTCAAGGCTTGCCCGACATGAAGGCCTTGTGGTTTGTTTGTTTGTTTTTCGGAGGGGTTTGAACCACAAGCTTGGCTCTCTGGTTGGTGGCTGCCACGCAGAACAGCAGTGTTCCAACCCTAATTTCTAACGAGATTTTTTTTTTGTCTGACTGGATTTCGGCACCACTTATCGCGTTATTCAAGGTCAGTGTCTGTTGAGGCACATGAGGCATTCGCATTAATTAAGTATAATGCTAGCCTCGTTATCCTTCCATGGCACGCGTATGTGAGTGCGTGCACACGTGCGCCAAAGAGAAACGTGGTGGCATCCAGGCATAGAGTCTGGCTGGGCACACCCTGCTCCGAAAATAATTTCTTGTCATCATACATAGCAGGACTTGGCTGTAAAATCTAAATGGCCGTCTTCGCTTCCTGTATTTGATGACACAATGGCCATTTCATTATTTTTAAACAGCGAAAGCTCATTAGAAAACTGCGAGCTCTTCATTGACCTGTGACGCTGAAGGGCGCCCATGTTGTTCACTGCAGTGGTGGTCGCATCATACAGGTACTGATGCACGTTCATCCTTCCGCATGTACGAAAGATGTCATTACAGTTGAGCTTCAAGGGTTGGCACCATTAATTTGCTACGCGCGTCAAGCCGTTTCGCGTGACCTTCCGGCCACGATTCCGGAAGCGCCAGCACGGCGAATGTGCGCACATGACCCCACCGACTACGACGAGCCCAATTGACCTCTCCATCCCGGAAACTGCCGAATCCCGCTAACCTACGTGTAGCCCGGCTGGATGGCTCACACAAACAAAAAGGAAATTGCTGTCAGTGCACGACGTATCATGGCCATTCATATTTTTCGCGCGTTTCAGCCACCTGAACGCGCTGCCATAATGATTTGTAAATTGCCCCCAAGAGGAACGTGTACAAATGGCTTGTAAGGAGAAACCATCGCTTAGCCACGGAACTGTTGTCCTGACCAGAATGTGTCGAAACCCCGTGCTTGACTAATACGCTGTATTGTAACGCGGCTAAGTTGAATGAGAACGTCTGGCCTGGGAGCGAGGCACCGAGAGTGAAAGCGCTTTCCTCTAGCGAGCCTGTGGTGATAATGCGGCCACAAGGCCCGCTATTGTTCTTCTCAACTGCTGCCCCTGGAAAATATGGAGTAAGGAATGGTAGACGACAACCGGTTTTTAATAAGCTTTCGGACTTAGGACGTACGTTGTCTCTCGTCCACCGCACCTTCAGAAAGCAGAATGTGCGAAAAGTGCAGCTGACTGGGTGCAGCTGTTGTGCAACACAGCACAGAATGTAGTATTTGTTGAGGAGTTTAGAAGCAAAAGCGGACATGCCAAATCTAAAAGTCCAGCTGAGGTGCGTAGAGATCCCACCCAACGAAATATTTGGTGCGCTTGGTATACGCGGTCATGTAAAAGAGGTTATTTGGGTGATATTTCTCACATTCCTCAGTGTATCGAAGATCTCGGTGGCAGCGTCCTATATATATTTCAATGATAAACACAGTTAAGATTAGTCGTTTCAAGTTCACAAGCATATTTATTGATTTGATTGATATGTGGGGTTTAACGTCCCAAAACCACTATATGATTATGAGAGGCGCCGTAGTGGAGGCCTCCGGAAATTTCAACCACCTGGGGTTCTTATGCGTGCACCCAAATCTGAGCACACGGGCCTACAACATTTCCGCCTCCATCGTAAATGCAGCCGCTGCAGCTGGGATTCGATCCCGCGACCTGCGGGTCAGCTGCCGAGAACCTTAGCCACTAGACCACCACGGCGGGGCCACAAGCAGGTTCATGACCATATACGAGGGAGCACCGCAAGGATCTCATCATGACCTGCGAAGTGGTGCTATCAGCGTAGGTTACACATGATAAGATTGAATCCCAGTTGCTATCATCGGTTACAATTCGCATGTCTAGCATATCTCCGAAAGTGTAGCTAGAGTGCTATTTTATGTAGCTTGCTTGAAAGAAAAGCAGCGTGAAAACAGGAAAAAACTGCTAGGCCTGCGCCCAACAAGCAGCACTGCCACAGTTAAAGCTAGAAGAGCGGTTTTACAGAACCCTTTTTAACACTTTTTGCGTAGATTCTGCAAGGGCACTTGCAGGGTACCCACTACGTCATATACCATTGTGTTGTAGGCTGGCATTCACTACGCCATCGTTCTTCTTTCTTCGGAGAAACGTGGTACCCACTGCACACTTCTTAGAAACTTCGTGCGCTTTTTTTGAGTCCTGACTGATGATGATGAAGCATTATGCCAGAAGCTGTTATGACCCCATAATTCCCCACATTCACTCTTAAAAAAAAAGCAGCGCTACTTACTAACTCTGAAGTAGTAAACTGTTGTCACAACGTTCACTACCTAAGTAGTAATTGCAGGTAGTATATCACATACGTTTACTACCTCAGAAGCAACCAGAGGCAGCAAACGTCTGTGGTCTACGACCTACAGTTACTACTTAGGTAGTGAATGTTGTGGCAAAAATCTACTGCCTCCAAGTTAGTAAGTAGCACTGCCTTTTTTAAGAGTGTTGGGTATGCGCCACAGTCAATAGGTGAACAAGATTAGGCTTTTGTTAAGGGTTGGAGCATTGGATGACCCATTTGTTGCGTAATTCGCTTTGTCTGACGCCTAGTTGTTCCTTTTACTGTTTTAAAACACTTTATTGCTCATAACAAGATTCTATCCTGACATGAAGCCTGCCTAAGGCCACTTTGCAAAGCAGCCTGAAGCACCAGCGTGGCTCAGTATGAAGCTTAAAAAAAAGAGGGGAGCATCTACCATGAGGTACTGATGTTTACCTGAAACTATCGAACCTGTGTTTCTGGACTGCAGGAGTGCCGTTTTCTTTTGGGATATTATGCAAAGAACCCTGAACAAGCAATTACCGCTAACACCACATGGCATTCGGTATTCATCTGCAGGTCGAGGTATTATACATTATGACATGGTTTTTCTGCCTGGCTTCGTACCATCTGGAGAAATCGTATCGCTGTTTGGAACTGTGACGTAAATATTGGGTCAGTGAATTCATATTTTACCAACTCTGTAAGTAAACTACCGGATAAATCGGAAATCGGAATAGGGAGAGTGTGTTGACACTGATGGATTTTCTTGTGAAAATGACAGTTTGGTAGCATGAGCCGCGTTCCGAAGTTGCTGTGGTGGGAAGGGGTGTCATTGTATGGCAAAAAACAACAAAAAACAGCGAGGCTCAGTAATATAATACTGGGCTGGCACGCAGGGGATCCGTGTTCGAGTCACATTGTTTTTTTACTGAGTTTTTTTCCTTACTTTTTGCCATAGTGGTTTCAGATACTGGTGACGGCGGCGGACAACTAAGGCACCGCACAAGGCCATGTTACGATCCCATAACATCTTTCGCTGTAAAACACGAGATATTCACACTATCGGAGTGCTGACATACATATGAGCGTGGTTTATGGTGGCGGCAAAATACAAAAAAAAGGCGAAGGAGCACTGTGCATGACCTAGTTATCAGCACAGTGAGAGAATACCGCAGCATGTCATCAGACACGTGTCAAAGCAGCGGCGCAACAAGCCCCTAAGTATGTCATCTGCTTCTCAAGAAGTGATATCGCCGATTCGCGTTGCAGTCGCAGCCCGACGGAAGACTTGGAGAAGCCAGCACGGACGCATTGCGATTCCGAACGAAAAGCAGAACACAGATCTATATATAGCTGCCTATAGGAACGATTAACAGCTTTGCGGTGGTTAGAAACACATTTTCGAGGATACAGGTGCCCATTCCACAAAGCACGGTGAGAAGCCTAATGGCGGAATACGCGAGAAGGGCTTCTTGTCGTAAAGCTTGATAGGTGTGTCTCACGGATAGGACACACAATCTACCGATCCTTGCGCTACTGTGCCCTAAAACCAATGAGCGCTCGAAGCGGAAACACCGCAGGAGGGGCGCAGCGGCAGTTCCTGTCGCTTTATATACGCGACCGAGAAAGGGTTCCACGAATGTGTCTTTACGAACAGACCAATACGCAACTCTCATGCCGGTCTCGTAGCTGGAGAGCCCGGCGAAAAAGCCAGCCAGACGAATCTCTATCAAGTTAAAACGTGACATTCGGAAAGAACGTAGAATAGATGGCCCTAAGGGTGCGATTAAACTGTTCGGATGGCAAGAAAACAACCAAGGATTCTCGTTTGGTGTTGATGTGAAATTTCGCGCTTTTGAGAGTCTAGCTTTTCGTCGCTATTACACATATTTGTTATGTCCACATTTTTAAAGAAGAGCTGTTATGAGGGGAAGTTTGCCGTATGTCACCGATGGAAATTATTAGCATCACTAACTGGCACGTGTTCAATCCCCGCTAAAGCTCTCTCTACAGTTGGCTAACAAAAGAAGCAGAGACTAGGGGCCGCTAATTGGCGTTCGCAGCCCCTGTCTGTCGTTGTTAGCTTCTAGTGGATCAGTGTGGTGATTCGCAAGATTTTCCTAATTCTTGTGGTATATACGCACTACAAGAGTTTACACAAGAGCTGTTGGAGCCGAGGAGTGAAAGGAGGCGAGAGAAAGGATATAGATCGAAAAAATACAGACATAAAAAAGGTGAAGAAAGACAGCAAATGCTGCAAAGACAGAATGAAATATGCATGGATAGAAACAAAGAGAAAAGCATTGGCTCAAAAAAGATTAAAAAAAGATAGCGAGAGCTTCCACGTACCGAATAGTATAAGAAAGATTGGTATATAGAATAGTATAAGAAAGAAAGCCTAGCCAAGCCAGGACATGCTAGGTGCCCACCATCTGTAGTATGACCACAGAATAGCGCCACTTGTCCGAGTTGCGTTAGTTTTTCTTCTTTCCGCGAGCTCCACGCCAAGTTTCGCACCGCTAGCAGCGATGTAAACATCCGTGCGAGGCATCAGGCCGAAAATAAGCAGTGCAGGAGACGGACTGAGCAAAGGACGCAATTCTGTAAGCGCAGCAAAGCAAAGGTGAATGTCACCTCGCGGCACCTGATGAAGCGCACAATGATTAAAGTCCTCGATGAAATTACTTAGAAGCACAACTGTACACAGCTTTGAAACTCTTTCAGGGACTCGGCTTTTGGGAACTCGCTTACGGTGCATCGGGTAAAATAGCGTCTTTCAATGTCTAATAGGAATGTTACGACCTGCTTGGCTCAAAAGAGACGCTTTTAAACTGTGCACTGAACAACTTTGTTTTCAAATATGAGACAGTGTTTTATCCTCACATTCAGTACCTTTCGTACTGGCGGAATTTCCTCCTTACATTTTTTTTTCTTAAAGCGATGGGACAATGTCCGCACTATACGCGTTGAGCCTACAAGTATTTCGCGCTTTTTGCTTACGCGATGTTGTCTCCGCGTGAGCAATCTAAAACACACGAAACACAGTTATATCTGTTATGAGAGACAAGGCAGAACGGATGTACGACTGCGTGGCAAAGCAGATCACTCAGAAGTGATATCGTTAATACATAGGTAAATCGAAAGCTTATTTCCTCATCACGCCACGTGGACTTGCTACTGCCGACTGGAACGGTGCCGAAAAGACGGCAAATGCAAGGGGATGCATTTCTTTCACACTCGTTCTTTGAGATTTGAGGAGTTTGCCTTAGGGACCTTTACGTTTGAGCCGGAGGCCAGGGTTAGAAAGACCTAACTTTCATGTTGTTCTTTTCAGGTCCGCGCTTATTTTATCAAATCAATTTCCGTCGGCTTTACTTGTGCGTCCTATAATATACCTGCACTATATACGAAATGAATATTGGTTGCAGTTTCTTTCACCGTAAAGGCTTTCCCGTGTCCACTTCCTCTTTCTGCGCATCCGGGTAAAGGTTTTCATTGTCCGGAGTTTATATGCTTTCATCCACTTTCTCTAGTATTTCTCCTCTGCTCTCCCTGAATTCTATCTCGTATACTATACTTGCTGTTTAATTGTGCTCCTTCCTGATCTCTTATACCTTCGCATTAACCATGACTACGGCAGTATACTGGTCTTCGCCTTCTGCGTCGCTTTTGCAATATCATGACGGAACGGTTTTATTTCCAGATGGTCATATCGAGAAATTGGTGATTATACTATTGTGCCATTTTCTGTTTATATCGCTACTATTTACGTTGTCCCGTTTGGTACCCTTTCACTGATGTACATAAGTTTCATCAATACATACCTCAATAATATTCTTTTTCAACCCGCCCCCCCCCCCCCCTCGTGTTCTGCCTTTGCAGGGAGCTTTTTGTAAAATCGAAAGCTTTTTGTAAACTCTGTGAAGGCTGACGCCTACCATTATGCGAAGGAGTCAGAGGGCCACTTACGTCTCCTTTAGCAGTTCCCGTAACTTGGGTTCAGTTGAAACATTGGCGGTTTATGTTTTTGCTAGATTTGACTTCGAGTGCCCGCTTGTCCAGATGCACTTCTTTTCTTTGCTTAGCTTTTTATTTATTTTATTTTTTTATTTAGCTCTTTCTTTTTTTTTTCTTCTTTTTGCACCCTACACTGCGGGATGATATTCCCCACCGCGGTCAGGTGCTCCGCAACAGGTGGGCACTGATGGTCTAATAGTGAGTGTCTAAAGTGTGGTGGCGAAAGACAGCACCTGTGAATCAAATTCCTGTTTTAGTTAGCTGTTGACAGAAAGTACAAGCGTAGCTCTTCACAGTATTACCTGTCCAGTAGGCAGTCTTCCGTGAAGAGGCCTCGGCGGAAGCATGTCTTCTGCGAGTGAAAAAGAAAAGGAAAGGGCATGAGTTTAAATTCCCGAACGTCTTATCGTATGCAAGTGTGGTCGACCTTGCCGGGTGACAGTACCTCAGAGTTATTTCAGGCGCGACGTCGTCATGCTGCCTCAATTATTTGAGCCGGTTCCAACCTCCAAGTCTATGAGATGTCGGGGCTTTGCTGTATTCCGCTAGTTTAGCTGCTTATGATTTTACAGTGTTTAGAAAAGACTCTGAAAGGCCACTCTTCTAGCTTTCGCTGCAACCGTACTGCGCTTTACGCGCCAGCCTGGCTTTTTTTTTAGTTTTGCAAGAGGGCATATGCCCGCACACATAAAAACGCACGTACGAACATACACCAAGTTTAGCGGACCCCCATCTCCTCCCCGTCCCTGAAAAAAAAAAGCTGTTTACTACACTATCGCTAACCAGGAACTCTTAAGGCCAAACCTCATAAGTGCGAAAATGCACGCGACAGCGACAAGCGACGCGACGTAGATCGGCTTCGCGCGATCAGTCGCTAGCGCAGGCAAACCTCATTCACGCGACGGCTTCGGCGAGTGAATTCCACTGTTGCTGGCATGAGGCCGTCTACTCGCACAAAAAAAAAAAAACGCGTAGCGAGCGGTATGCAACTTAAAAATAAGATATATTGTTGTGTAATGAAACGGAAAGTGTTTATTATTGCCTTGCAGGCTTTAGCCACCCCGCAAGCCCAAATGCACGGAAACTACACATAGCTTCGACACCAGCGCTTTGCAGGCCTCGCGAGCCACACGCGTCGCACGCTATTTCGGATTTTCTGCGGGCGAACCACGAACGCGGACGGTGCCTCGCCTGACAACGCATGCACAGTGGCAGCAGCCGCACCGCAACGTCTTGCGATGCGGCACCGCAGCACCTAGAACTCTTTTTTTACGCGCTGTATATACCTGTTTTTTTTTCTTTTTTAAAAACGATAGTCTTTCTCTGGGCAATTCGAAGCAAATATTTTAGTCTTTCTTTCTTTCTTTTTCTCTTTCTTTCTTTCTTTCTTTCTTTCTTTCTTTCTGTCTGTCTGTCTGTCTGTACATTTGTCTGTTTGTCCGCTGTAGCTATACCCCAAACGGCTCCAAACGATATCCCAAACGGCCGACCCCATCCACAGAGTCCACCAATATTGCTCTAGTTTCAGCGTTCATACTTGTGTGACGATTGTCAATGCAAAACCAATTATTGCGCTTATCTGAGGCACCATAAGAACACGTCAATGTTTTGTATGTGTGCCCTCATACTAGAACAGGCCCACACAAGTAATTCGAAGGACCATAGCGCTTATCACCCTGCGCGGACAATGCAACGCGATGCTCAATAAGGCAAGTGTTTCCAAAGCTTTGCTTATACCCCTGTCACACGGCCACCACCAAACTCCGTTGAACACCGTCAACGTAAATCTCCCCTAGGGGGTCCGACGGAGAAGGAGTTGTGGCAGTGTCACACGGCAATGACAAGGTTGTAACAGTTGCCGCGAGGGGGCTCAGCTGGGGCTGTTTGATTTTCGGAAAAGTATTCTAATTTGATCCCCATTGATTTTTTTGTGAATCCTCGTTATGCGGTTTTTACAAAAAAGCAGTCTAAAGAAGGTATGCGACTAAAAAACCACTAAAAATAATATAAATAAAAACACATTTGCTAATTATAGCAATGCTGCTAGTGACGCTGGTCACATTGTGCTTTTAGTTGTTTTGTTGCCTGTGTACATGCCCGGTACGAAAGTTCTTATGCTTCCTTGCCTCGTGAGCGCACATTTTGTGTTCTTCAGCCGTGAGTGACACAGCGGACGACGTGAGGAACTGGTGCGATATTGCGCTGGTAATGGCGTTGATCGGCTGGCGCCGGCTGGCCCGACTCGCGAGGCACGGTGTGTAGCAACGTTTCTAGAACTAGGTCTAGAAACGGTGTGTAGGGCATCGGTGTTGAGAGTAAGTGAACTCTGGCGGGCGTAAATATTGTAAACAAACACGCGTTGTGAATGAGTACTACAACGAAAGAACGTTTAATATTGCTAAAATGTATTATTCTTTCACTGTGGCCACTTAGTGCTCGAAATTTTTCTCTGAACTCTAGACTGCTGAGGACGAGAGTACCTCGTTTCGCTGCGAAGGGAGATCGTTGAACGTCCTTTGCGAAATGCTCTGTTCCCCTTCGTTTGCGTAAGGGTGGCCGTGTAACACCGACCGCATCTTCGTTGTCGTAAGGACGAGGGAGTTGAACGGTCTTCACGGGTGCCCGTGTGACAGGGGTATTAGACGACATGGTGATGGCACCTGCCCGTCGCTTTGCGTTATACACCTTATCGCCTCGGAGACAAGCGCGCGCACCTGCCTTCGTTTCTGAAGATAACTGCCAGATTGCGCTCGTGTCTCACGTGCCTCGATATGCTGGTTTCTCTCCGCTACACGCTCGAGGCGCTCTAACGCAGCGCCTCCAGACTACCACTCACCGATTTTTTTGCGAAGAACATCAAACAAACGTTTTGTTCACTCTCTACAGACGCAAGACTATCGTCCTTCGGCGACATTTGCAGTGCAACATGCCGATACGGGGCTGATTTTTTTTAGTTTGGATTGCGCTGTTTGTATATTCTTGTGAACTGTGAACATGGCTTGCGTGTGGGAGCTGAAACGTCTTTTATTCTGTGTTTTTTTTTAACTTTTATTTTGGTCGGCGCAGTGCCTGCAGGTTTTTTACCTTCAACCACGCATCATCCCGACCAGACGGGCTTCCGTCAAACTTTAAACTTCATTCTTATGCTGTTTGCATTTACTTTTTCCGTATTGTAAGCTGTCCGACCCTGTAATGACCCCAAAGGGCTCACAGTATTGGAAATAAATAGAATAAATAAAGACAAGAAACGAATGACAGTAATAGCAAAGCAATAAATATTCTCGTTTTTTCATTGTGTCGGCACACCGTGCATAGTGGTCAGGTGGTTACAGTGCTAGACCGCAGGCTAGAAGGTCACGGAATCGAATCCCGGCTGAGGCGATTGCATTCCAATAAAGGCTAAATGCTAGAAGTCCGCGTTCTTTGATTTAGGCACACGTTAAAAAACATCAAATTGTCATAATTTACGCAGCCATCCCCTACGACGTTTCCTATAGTCCCATGCATTTCCGATGGAGGCGGAAATGTTGTAGGCTCGTGTGCTCAGATTTGGGTGCGCGTTAAAGAACCCCGGGCAGGACAAATTTTTGGAGCACTCTACTACAGCGTCTTATGGTGGCTTTGGGACGTTGAACTCCTTGTATAAATCAGACAACTTCCGCAACTGCTTCATACCACCGCTTATGATGAATTACGACGATTAAATCAGCTAGTTTTTCACGATGCTGCTGCGACTGGTCTTGCACCCTCTTCGTTTCGAGCAAGCGTCTTCTTTCCTATGAAGACAAGCGTCATCTCTGCCGTGAGTGTTTTTCGTACCTAATGTCATGCTTTTTTTTGTGCATTTAGCTACTTGCAGTTGTACATTTGTTTCAATTACCTGTTTTTTGTTCCCCCCACCCCCCTCTAATGCCGTATTGTATTGGGTATTGTAAAATAAAATAAAGAAAATAAAGACATCGCGCTTCCACCGCCATCAAGCAGTCCATGAGAAGCGTCCCAACTGTTCACGGGCAGACGGCTAGGAAAAAGTTGAGAGCCACTCTCCGTGACGTAACAGCAACGGCCCACCTTGGTTGGCCGACCTGCCACCCTATGCGGGCCTGGTGTGAGGCTACAGCGGGCGAACAGTCACTTAATAATAATTTTTGGGTTTTAACATCGCAAAACAAACAAATCATTATGAGAAACGTCATAGTGCATGCCTCTGGAAATTTCGATCTCCTGGGTTTCTTTGATGTGCACCTATATCCAATCATACGGGCCTTAAGCAAGTTCGCCTCCATCGAAAATTCAGCCGCCGTGGCTGCGATTTGATCCCGCGACCTGCGGGTCAGCAGTGGAGTGCCTTGGCCACTAGACCACCGTGGCGGGTAGAAGAGTCATCTATAACACGTTTTTAGAGCATCCCACTTGCGCAATGCAACGCTAGATAGCTTTCTGGTATTGTCACGTAACTGTGTTTTGTAGCATTATAATGAACAATCAAGCTATCTATAATGAGCACATTATTACTATTAACATTATTAATAATATTATTAATAATCAGAAGAACAAGAAGAATCGTGGGAGTGTTACGTCCCAAAACCAAGATGTCAATAAAAGGGACGTCGCAGTTGAGAGATCCGGAATTTTAGATTTTTTAACGTGTGCATAAGTACACGGACCTCAGGCATTTTTGCCTACAACGAAATGTGGCTGACTCATTGCGTTCTGTTGCAATACATTTGTTTTCAGGTGATAAAGACACTAATTACCTTCCGCAACATAGACCATTGATACTTTCTGGAACCTGACAGCGGTTAACTGAAAGCGAGCGCTATATGCACTAATTATTTGTTGCCATCTCACATTCTATTGTTTTTTTTTCTTAACCCATGCAGATCTGCAATTTAAATGCGAATTTCTTCTTTGTTTCGGTGGCGTATTTTAGTATCCATCGTCTTGTCCACAGAAGGGAAATTGAAAGGTAAAATTGGGGTGATTTCAGTGAATGGCACTGACTGAAGAGCAATGCTGTCTCAAATCGGAATCTCCCGCTGCGCAGGAATATTTCCCCTCTTTACAGACACTGCTACACATAAAAACTTCCAATATTCTATTGATGGCAAATTTTAAAGGCTTCTTATCTTTAAAAAAGAAGGAAATATGATGCAGGTCGCTGAAGCATTAAGACGTTTGCATGCACAGCGCAAACACTCCCGCTTTTTTACAATTTCATCGCTGCAATCGTTTACACAAATTACTCTAAAATGATTGGCAGCGATCATCTTTGTGCTTCTCATGAAACACCATAATTCAGCGTGTCAATGTGCACACCTTGAATGCGAGTGTAACACGCTTTCGCTGTTTGCAAATGCATGGGTCCTTGACGGCTTCGTATAGCGTACAAGCAGCGTCGGCGAAGGAAATTCTTGGCGAGTAGCCCGCAGTCTTCGAACATCTGCGTGTTCAAACAAATATCTGAAAGCAATATTCTTCAAAGATAGGCGTGAGATGATAAGACGTACCTTTAGATCTCATGCGCCCTCCTTCCGTCCTGAAACGTAAAAAGAGGTTTTCTTTACTCTGAGAGAACATGGGGTGGTGGTCCTACACCAGCGGCAACCGCTCCGCATTTTAGTGATTTCTTGCTGATGCGCTACGATTACTGAGCTCACCGTACTGGTGTAAATTGTATTGCATTAGAAAGCTTACGTTTTCCACTTTCTAATGACAGCTAGTATCGAAGCCTAGCCTGAACCGTATTAGCAGTAATAAAAACGGTGTGAGTGAAAATCGGCGTTTTTTGCTGTACAAGCCTTTGCTGTACTGGCAGTGCGGAAAAACTGGTCAACATAACCAAAGATAATTTGCTAAGTCACTTTATGAAACGTTGTGAAAAGTTTATATGAAGAGGTTTTGTAAGTAAAGTAATCAGAAAGGAATGCAGGCCCCAAATAAAATGAGCAAAACAATGTAAGTTTATGAGTCAAAAACGTTTTTTATTTGCTGTGTGGACTTACAATATTGAATGGGCTTCAAGGGTACCTAATGTCTACGAAAAATTCTTTTGCATTCTGACGAAATAGTTCTTGAAAATTGCTACTTGATTTCGGCAATTTACGGCTCCACTTTTTCAGGCATTGCTGACGAAGGGACAAAGCTATCCAAGCTGAAACTCTGAAATGTTCAATTTGCAAGGAGCGAGCCTTTCTCTGATTTTTTGAAGAGAAAAATGTCTTAAATTTATTAAACACTTTACCACATTAGCTAAATTTACTGTTGTTATACAAATCTCTCAATCACCCACAAAATATTTCTCTTCATAGAAACCCAGAGAAAGGCTTGCTGCTGAAGATTTAATAGTTTAAGTTTAGATATATAGTTTTGTACTTTGGTCAATAATGCCTGAACGAGTAGCACCACAAATTGCCCAATTCAGGTAGTAATAATTCATGAACAATTTGTGAGAACGCAAAACAACTTCGCGAAGACATTTAGTACATTGTACCTTGGAAACATATCTAAATATTGTTGTTTATACAACAGAAAAACAAAGCTATCTACTCATAAGTTTACATTGTTTTGCCCAATTTATTTAGAGCCTGCATCACTTTTTGATTGCTTTATTAGCAATATTTGTTCATATAAACTTTGCACAGCGCTTTATTAGGAGGTTCAGCAAATATCATTTGGTTATGTTGACCAGATATGCCGCACTGACAGTTAAACGAAGGCTTGTACAGTGAAAACGCTGGTTGTTGCTCACACTGTTTTATCGCTGTGCAATACTGCTTCAGGCTAGGCTACAGTACTAGTTGTCATTAGAAAGTGGAAAACGTAAGCCTTTATATGCAAAAAAAATTTCACTTTAATGTGACGAGTCTACTATGCGTAGTGCGCCAGCAAACAATGACTAAAATGAAGAGCGGGTGCCACCGGAGTGGGACCGCCACCTTAAAAATATGGCTTCCTCTTCGGTGTTACAAAGTGATAATGTTAGTGATCGGAAGTTGTTTGAGGTGCAATCCTTACAATCGGAATTATGAAACTATGTATATCAAAAGAGCCGCCGATTCTCAGGATGTTGTAGCGATATTTGTTTATTTGAGCAGTGTTGCCATCCCGAGCCGCGTTTTCTGGTGCTGCGAAGGCGGCCGTATAGTGTCGCCCTCTGTTTTCTAGCACAAATATAAATAAGCCATTCGTATCTTTACTACACTTCACCGCAGAGAACAGTGTGCTTACTTAATTGAACAACGAGACGTCTCTTGAGGATGTCGAAAGAATATTCTGAGGGTCAAGAGCCCGTTTTGGAGGCCATCGCGATACCGCACATCGGGCGACGACTGTATTATCGCTTCCTACTTGGCAATACTGTCATTCGAGTCACGATGTTGGAAAGGATCGGGGAAGTCTGCAGGCTAGGCCGAATTCGTCGACGCGACAAACGTGTTTCCTCTAGAAAACGCATTCCTGCCCACGCGGCTGCGCGTCACGCTCGTGCTCTTCACGCTTTAAAGGCATATGTTTAGGGCGAGCCAAGTTTTACCTAAGGCAGCATTACAACGGCTCAAACACTCAACCTTTGCGACGGTGGCACAGAGAAAGCACGGAATCACCGTAACGCATGCGGACGCAAAGTAGTCATGCTTTGTGTGGCATCTGCCCTCTCGTTTTCGCCGAGAGCCAGGACTGCTCGTGCACAGTGGCAAGCCTATGGCGACGAAAAAAAAAAAGCTTAAAATGTGAACAAACGGGGCGGCACTCTAAGAGAGCGCCGCCACGTTTGTTGACATTTTATCAAGAGTTCATCCAACGTTTAGCGATGAGTCGGTTTCTACACAGAATAAATGTTTGAAGAACCTTCAGTTTTCATTCCGTTAAACACAACTCTACTAGGTGGGCCTGTGGTCCCATAGCAGTGAGCATTTAGTTTATAATAATAGTAGTGACCGAAATCATCGACCGTCTTTAACGTGCTGCGTGGGTAAAACGGGTCGGCATTTACGTGTGTGCCAGCGTACTTTCGAGCATTATTTTGGGTACTCATGCACGGTCTAGAATAAACTGAGCTACCCACATTGTGCGCATTATAGGATCACAGCATCACAAAACACTCGACATAGTTCTAAAAAAGCGGGCTGTGTGTTGCGCCTGGAGATAATACGTGTAAGAGCTTGAACCAATGGAACCGATTGGCGAAGGAAAATTGAATATATATATATATATATATATATATATATATATATATATATATATATATATATATATTCATCCTTGAGCCACACCTTAAGTAAATTATACAGAAATAAAAAGAATTGTTTGTATCGTCATCTCTCACGCGGATTATCACATGTGCCAGATTTACAGGTTATTGCTACCAATTTAGAGCATGTGAAGATAAACTTGCTATGTTTTCTTGTTTTCTCTTTTTCCGACTCAGTGTCACACAAAATCGATAGTCGTCATTTCAGTTTCATGATATTGTTATGTTCGTCAATCTACCACATGAACTTCTTCGAAATATTTCAGATGTCTGCCCTTTCGAGCTTTCTCAATTCTTAGTCACCGCACTTTCTTTGTTTGAATCATCGTTCTAACTCAGACAGGCTGCGTTCCAATCCTAAGTCATAGACAGCTAAACAACAGCGGTAGATAAATCCACTCGGACGCTACTTAGCACAAATCATGAACAATGTAAGTACAGCGCGAACTAAAGCATAGTCAAGAAGTAACACAGAAACTTGTGACGTGAACTGGCGTTCACTCATTTGAGAGCACACACGCATATAACCATCCATTATACACACACATTCAGTATCACAAAAAGGACATCGAAGGTAACTGAACGAAAACCGTACTTTTCCTCCCGCGAATATTGAAACTAAACTCAAATCGGTGCGTGTTAGCCCAAAGCCGGGTTGGCACAATTATCTGGAGTTTTATACTTATGGCCTCGAGATTAATCATATTCGGTTTCTGAGCGGACGAAACCGCCACGTGCGAATCTCGGTGACCCATTCAATAGCAGTGTGTGTTGAGTCCGTTATTATAATAATAATCAATTGGCAGATCCCAGTTCTATGACAATCGATGATATCCGAAACACGAATGAAAGACCGGTTGATATGTCTCTCTAAAATCAGCACAACGTTACGAGGCGCACGGTTGTAGTTCACAGTAAACACGTGCATAAATGTTATCCGCACTCAAGCATCTAGATAAGATGCAAGTATGTTGTTTATAGTCGCATAATAATGGCACCACTAACGTTCGCAATACCAGAAGTGGTAGGCATGTGAATTACGTTGTACATGACTTCCATTTCATTATTATTATGTTTGCGCCTGGCATTTGTGTTCGTCGTCCATTCTCAACACGTAATACCAAATTTGGTATATGTGAAACTAGCGAAACGGCCGTGAGTGCATAAGCATGGCTTGTAGTCAAGTTTTTACATGACACGCCTCTCATGATTATCGTGTTTGCACTATTCATATAGCTTTGTCATTTATTCACGTCACGTAATACAGATTTTGGTATATGTGAAGCTAGCGAAAGGACCAAGAGCGCAATATGAGCGTATGGCATGTAGTGAAGACTTATATGACATGTATGTCATGATTTGCACGTTAGGGTCTGTCACTTACGTTCACCATGCAGTCATGTAATACGATACTAGTTTTGTAATATGTAATGTGAACGAAGGCACCACAAGAGCGGCAAGATTATGACATGTAAATCGTGACATTCATGACACACATGTCATTATTTCCATGTTATGACCAGTCACGTATACTCGTCATACAGTCATGTTATGTCATACCGATTTGAGATAGATAGATAGATAGATAGATAGATAGATAGATAGATAGATAGATAGATAGATAGATAGATAGATAGATAGATAGATAGATAGATAGATAGATAGATAGATAGATAGATAGATAGATAGATAGATAGATAGATAGATAGATAGATAGATAGATAGATAGATGTGCTCAATGTCGCCGAAGTTCGCTAAGAAATGCTTCGGATTGAATAATAATAATAATATTAGTAATAATAATATCTTGGCTTTATATGTGTTGGAAATTGAACCCCCCTGGGGTTAAGTACAGAGCTCTGCAGCAATTCGCCTCTGGGGATGTGTGACTTCCATGGCTAGGCTCGAACCCACGACTTTCGGGTCAGCAGAAGAGCACCGTAACTACAGTACAACCGATGCAGCCTCAAAAAACCACAGTTCGAGAGGGATCTGAACCCAGACACGCAGCGAGGCAGTCGATTATTCTAGCACTTATCAGTGCCTGTGATTGTTGTGTTCGTTGCTCAATAATTCGCGACGAAAATAGACAGGGATAGTTTTGTAGAGTATGAGGAAATTTTTAACTTGTTATTCTTTCCACTTTGTCACAGTAACACGTAAAGTCAATAGCTTTTCAGCGTAGTGAAGCGACAAGTGTTGGTTGACATTTCCTATTCCGTACGGCAGTGCCCTTGCCCCTCCGCAGAATACTCACTCATGCTGGTGACAGTGTCACTTGTATCATTCAAACTGACGAAGTTGCATTACTGAATGCAGCGCCGTCTCTTCCACGTGTTGCTCCGACACTCCCGCGTACGTTATCGCATTCGTACTGCAGCCGTACGGGCTCAGCAAAGACCTCCACAGAGTCGACCTGCACATAACATGCGATACAAAAAGGTTTCCTGCATGCCCACAACCTATTAAAACCTGGCGTAGGCCGCTGATAACCTACCGAGCGTCGTGGTAGGGCATGGAAGAAAAAACATTCACTTCAGTAGCAGGGGATGCGTTACAAAAGTGTTTAGTGCAGTTATGTCACGTCGATTTCTAACGAAGGGTACTGTTTAGTTATTGGTTTACCGCAGCACGGCTGACAGCGACATCCCGAAAAAGTGGATGACACAGCCTCCCCACCCTCTTTTAAAGACGACAGCCTTTCTTGGCGATCTTCGACGCAAATACTTTGGTCTGTCTGTTTGTCTGCCCTTAACGGTACCCTAAACGGCACCGAACGATACCCCAAACGGCCGACCCCATTCGCAGCGCCCACAAATATTGCTCAAGCTTCAGCGTTCAAACTTGTGGGAGTTTCAATTAAAAATCAATAATTGCGCACATCTGAGGCACTACAACCGCACGTCAATATTCTGTATGCGTGTCTTTTACTAGAAAAGGCCTACACAAGTAATTCTAAGGACCATAGCGTTTATCACGATGCGCTGAGCATGCAACGCTTGCACGAAAAGGCAAGTGTTTTCAACGCTTTGCGAAGACGACACGGTGATGGCATCTACCCGTCACCTTGCCTTCTACATCTTATCGCCCCTGAGACGGGCGCGCACGTCGCGCACTTCGTTTTTCAAGATAACTGCCAGACAGCGCTCATGTCTAACGTCTGACGTGACTTGATGCACTCGTTCGCCTCCACTGCATGCTCGAGTCACTCTAACGCAGCGCCTGCAAAATTCCATTCACCGATTTTCTTGCGCAGAACATCAAATAAACGTTTTGTTCACTCTGTCCACACGCAAGACTATCGTCTTTCGACGACATTTGCAGCGTGACATGCAGATACGGGGCTATTTTTTTTCTCTCAGTAGATATGCCTATGGATACGGGTGAACTTAATGTACTGGTTGTTCACGCCTACTTTTGACTGCAGGGTACTGCGAAGAAAGAGTGACATGAAGCCCTCTCACATGCAAACGCCGCATAAGGCCAACCAACCTGTAGCAGTGTTGCGTCATGCATCGACACGATGGTACACCTACACAGACGTCCAACAGGCCAGCTGGCCCGTACATATATTGTTTTTGAAGCACCAAAAATGTGCCGCTAATTATAGACATACTGCCTAAATAAAGGAAGTTATTATATGCGGGGTGACTGCCGTACTGCTACTTTGCACTGTGAAGTTTCTAGGTGGGGGCGTCGAACCGCGGTGTTTGTTCAAGGTGACAAAGTGCTTGTTGCACGTCTCCCTACATAGAGTCCCTCCGGAGTATTTCTGTGGCGAAACAGTCATAAAGAGTTGCAGTGTACGAACAAAACAAACGTCCCGCTTGTGGCTGACGAAAACCCCGCCGCAGCGGTCTATAGTGGCTAAGGTACTCGGCTGCTGACCCGCAGGTCGCAGGATCGAATCCCGGCTGCAGCGGCTGCATTTCTGATGGAAGCGGAAATGTTGTAGGCCCGTGTGCTCAGATTTAGGTTCACGTTAAGTAGCCCCAGGTGGTCAAAATTTCCGGCGTCTCCCATAATCATATGGTGGTTTTGGGACGTTAAACCCCACATATAGAACAATTGAGTACACTTGAGAATTTGTGCACTGATGTCACGAGAACCGGAAAAAAATTAACTGTAATCGGCGAAAACTATGTTCAAAGACCACACTGAAGATTCGGCTTCACCCGCAGTTTGACAGGAAGAGGGCAGCGACTTGCAAAGAAGTTCTTATAGGCACAGGACTTTGAACATGTGGTTTTTTCCCGATAAGACCAAGAAAATAAGGAGGAGCGTGCAACGAATTTTATTTACCTGCCTGCATGACACTAGGCTGTTCCATTCGTGGTGACAAACCCCTAGAGTGCTTAATATACGTAGGCGGAATAATTGCTGGCTATGTAGGCCCGGCCTGCTGCGAAATCATTACCTTTCTTTTCACGCTACAATATCTTTTTTTTTTTACTCACCACATTAGGTTTGCATATATTAGCGACGACTTTTGTTGATAAAATTTACTTCAACTGGTATAGATGAGTATGTGTATGAGTATGCGCATTTCGGAAACGATTCTATTGGAAGAAAATTCAGCTACGTGAACAGTGTCGGGAAAACAACTAAAGCTGGGATATGCCATTTGTATACTTAGCAGCCGCAAGAATCACTGCTTGCAGTCGATTCCAATTTTTTTTTTTTGGGGGGGGGGGGGTTGTCTGCTAATGTGCCACACTGAATGGGAACGTAGGCATTTTCTGCATACGGCGCTGAACAAAAGCAGAAATGAAATGGGGGCGTCAATAAGAAATGCACTTCAAGCTTTGCTGAAGCGCGTGAAAACAAAGTTATGCGATCGAGAATGTTTCTGTAGCTTCGTTTGAGCATCAGTAACAAAGGCCTGGCGCAGAAAAGAAACCGCAAACATTTTTGCATATTTCCTCGAAATATGAAAACGCTCACCCAAACAAAAGTATAGACTCCCATCAGTGAGAAGATCTCATCAGATTAATTTAATAATGTGCATACAAACTAATGGCTTACTCACCACCAGGGAGAATTACGTAATTGCGTGAAAAGTTCATAATTACTCCTTCCGCTTGACGAAGGCCGCGACGGCGTCAGAGAGCAAGAAAGACGTTTCAAGTTGAAACTGCCCTCATGGCGACAAGATAATGTCGCGCTCCCGCGGAGCCAGCCAAGAGCATCTCGCTCGTGACGAGGAAATCGCCGCCGTTTTGCGGCTGTCTCGGAAACCAGTCTTAGCACCCGCTCGGCAATGAGCCGCGATGGAATTTGGTCATCCGCATTTGTTTTATAGCGAAGCTGTAGATGTGCACATTGTTATGAATCTCGTCGGCAAAACGACGCGTTATGCCACAATTTTTGCCTCTCACCATCAACAACGGCGTTTTCCCAAGTGCCACGATGACTCGGTGGCGGCACTTCCCGCCGACTGTGAATGTGCCCCGGAATGTCATGACGTAAATATCGCGCTAGCACTGTTTTCAGCCCTTACCCTTTACGCTTTATTTAGGAAGGACGGACGCGCAGTCTTCGCTCAGAGGAAGTAAAACAGGTAAAGTGGTCATTAGAGGTTTTTAGCAAGCTACGGAAACACATTACGGCAAAGCGGCAACACGGAACCGGCTGACGAGTGCGCATGCGCGATCATTGTACGCGCATACGGAAAGGAAGAGTGTCGTATTTCCGTAACGTGTTTCCGTAGCCTGCTAAAAACCTCCATTAAAGGAGCGGCGATCGCGTGCGGAAGTGCAATGGGGCGCGGAAACGGCGTTTGACAAGAATGACGGAAACGATGAACACGCGTCGAATAACTGCGACTCGCTCACGAAAGAGCAGCTCTGGAGAGCCGGCGTGAGAAAAAGCGGCGGTGCGACCGGTGCCCGAGGACGAATATCGTAGACGAGGATAGAGTCATTGAAGCACAAGGCAAACGTGATCCATGTCGCGAGCGACTGCGCACCGTCGGAATGTTTCACCGGGACGACAAGGAGAGTTCCACTTACTATGCCAATATTCGCATAGCAGACACTACGCAGTAACACTTTCGCTGACTGCCAGGTTTACAGTAGTGCGAGGGCTGCGCTCTCTTATTTTGTTTTGTGTTTTGTACGCCGCTGCCACAAGACGCCGTCCGGCATATGCCTCTTTTGGCGTGTGCTGTTTTCTTAACGCTATCCGTTTGCCCTCGCTGCCGAGAGTTTCGTTCCCGCTGTATTCTCCCACCTCGCTGACGGACAACCAAGCAGAAGACACATTCGGCAGATGACGAAAGTGTCAGGTCCCTTGAATAGCACTATATGTTTTGCGCCAGCCACCTTATTTTTTTTTTAATTTACCAAAAGCCTGATTCAGAGTGTTTAACTGAGTTTCCAGTCAAGACTGCTTACAGAAAAGTAAAAGACGGTATACCAACAGGCCCCGTCCTATGTTATAGTGCCCGCTTGCGTTTCCATCCACTCCATTCTTTAGGTTTGTCACACTATGGCAGGATATCCGTTGGGTCAATGTGTAAAGTAGGGGGAACTCAAGCTAAAAATAGCCAAAGTGACCATGTCATTTAAAGTTAGCACCAATTTTGAAATAGAATGAAACAGAAATGGCATTATGAGTTGAGTTTTCATTACGTAACAACAAATGTTACCATCTTCAATGAGAAATACCAAAATACGAATACAGTTTATCTCATTTACTAGGTATTAAAGCCACAAATGGGTTAAAATAAACCAATGATTTATACTATTTTCACTGACACATACGTAAAATAAAGTTCTGCACCCACCGACCAAGTGAAACGTGCGTGTAACTAATGCAAAATAGGTAGAGTTTTCGCCAGACACAAAATTTTAACGTGGTAGCAATACAAAGCTCGTCGTGCTGAAATTGCGCTGTTGGCGTCGGTGTCGGGGTTGTTCATTGTGGGCAAAAAACTCAGCGTAGTTCGAGATTGTAAATCGAAAAATATTCGAATAAAATAGTAATATAACCTTCAATTCGTGTAAAAACCGAAGCTAGGCTTCCTGAGTGGCAAGCAGGTGAGCTACCAAAAAGCCATGCCGTTGCTTGAAACTGCTTCAAAAGAAACATAAAATATGAATGTCATACAGTGGCAGCAGTCTTCTTAACGTATGTAATATAACGTGGCAAAAGCGTACACTGACACCAGGTGTCAAAACGTGTGAATTCTTCAACGAGGGGAGGTTTTAAAAACCCACCCGTAACAAAACGCCCCTACATGTTTCATCATCATTAGTACGAGCAAAAGCATCAACTATGTTGGCAGCTGCGTAGGTTTGCGTGTTACCTTGTGAACGCGTAGTGTTCTGCAGAATGACCCATGTGGTCCAAACTTCCGGAGCCCTCCACTAAAGTGTCTATGATAATCATGTGGTGGCTTCGGGTCGGTAAACCCCACATATATTCAAAGCATGTTTTGCAGAATGAATATTATGGTGTAGTAGGCACTGCGCAACTGCACTTACAGTAAACACTGTATAGCATACTCGTGGTCTGAAATGGACAATGTTACGCGCGCAAAGGTGCGTTTTCTTGTGGCACGATTGAGGCATGCACTGAGAACCGAAGTGAGGCTAGCAATTGAGAAGGCGATGTGCACAGGGTCCAATTACGCTATCGTGTTCTGCTTTTAGGACGACGCTCAAGCGTCCTCCAAGTTTTTAAACATTTAAGCCAACAAAATCCAGTCACTACATCAGACGCTGAAGCAGTTTTTTTTTTGAAGCCACAGATCAAATTTGATTAGCACAGCGCACATACCACCAGTCTAGTTTTAGATAGTCAAGTCTGGTTGGGGTGAACAGCCCCATAACTTTAGCTCTGCTTATCCATTCATTCTGTCTTGGATCTGTTTTGTCAACTTCACACGAAAGCATGCGCCGCACATCAGCATTAGAAACTTGCGCGAAGCATTGGTATAGATGGCGGGCAATGTGAGGAACGTGCCATTTACACATTTGCCGAGGTAAATTCGTCACTTGCCAGGAAAACTGCGAATTGCACTGAAGTGCCTCGAGAGGGTGAAGACGCGTGCGTGTATCGGCTAATCTGACAGAACGATCTTTGTAAACAGGATAGTTTATCTGCAAATAGCGGAAAATGGCTACTTCACACGCCAAAACAGGAGCTTAAACAAGCCAGAAAGTAGCCATGGAAATAACCTGAAATTGTCGTCACCAGAAAAGGTTGTAAGGTAGCCACCAATGGCTACTCTGTACTATAAGAAAATATCGTCTCAAAGCGGCACAAGCCACGGATAAGCTGAGTGCAAACAGCCGTTATTGGGTCATTGAAGCCCACTGCATCATTGCAGTGGATTTAATGCCGCCTTTACAACGCTTAGAGAGAAGAAAGTTAAGTCCATGTAAAATTTAAGTACAAACAAGACAAAGAAAAACTTTCTTTTTTGTTACTTTTGGTAATATCTTTGGCTGCGTAGGATGAGTGATTCATTGCCCTCTCGGTTACGCAGTTTCTTGATTTTGTGAGGCTATGTTGGTGATTACACATCGTTTCTCTTTTGCAGTTATTATTGTTATGAAGAAATTGCAAACATAGAGAAGAATATACAGCAGTTATGCATTTATAAAGCACTGGTTCGAGAGATGACTGAATAGCAAGCGAGGCTTAATGCGAGCGTTCAAATCAGGCTAGCCAACAAATTGTTATGAACTGCAGTAGAATTACGTGCTATTTTCTTCACTTTCAGCGTCACCCAGGAACTATTTTTCTGAAGCGATTCTCAAGCCAATCAGAAAGTTTTTGGCTAGTGTCCTAAAAAATTAGATGTGCTTGTATGTATGAGGGCACTTTTATTTTTGGGAGATTGAAGTAGTTCAAGACTGTGTCACAAATAGTGTGTATATGTGCTTTGCTTACTCCATCGGTTTTCTCGCACGCAGCTGCTGCTCGTAGTGGTTCTGGTGGCAGCTGGAGCAAGCGCAGGTTCATCGAAGCAGCATATTCCTGCTGCTTCGGAGGGCCGCGTCTTGCAGAAGCGTGCCTCGACAGGATCTCGAGCCACAGGTCCCGCGGGCGAGTGGTGGAAGGTTTTGGTGGCAAAACTACATACCAGAGGTCACCGACCCCACAGCAGTACCACACCTGACAACACCGACGCCTGAAGAATACGGACCAGATCCGAGGTATGTTTGATGCAGCCACTCACTAACTTCCAAACGAAACTTCACTGGATCGTCACGGAGGAAAAAAATGCAAGATCGTCTCTGTGTTCACTTCTTCACATCATACGAAGCCATCGTTGAGGGGGAAAACGCTTTCAGTTTTTTTTTTCATTCCGACACAACAACTAAATAAGCAATATGATGGACGAGCCTTTTTTCTTGAAAAAAATTAGATGAAGAGTGCATTGCACTACTGGCACTTTGTCGTCGTTACGAACAATTTGCTTCTTGGAAACGATAGCTGGAAAGATATTGTATGCCATTCACGTGACATGAAGAGTAAAAAAAATTGCCCGCAGCTTCCCTCGGGGAACACTGAGGAGGATGCGGAGCATATAATTGGTTAACGGGGTGTTAAAGTGCGACTTACTTGGGTCGATGGCTACATTGGTTAACGTGGTTGTGAAATGGGGTGTTAAATTGCGACTTACTTGGGTCGATGGCTAAATTGGTTAACGTGGTTGTAGGAGGGGGTGTTAAATGAGTGAACACGTACACACGTATGCGAAAGGGCGGCGCTGGTGGAAGGGACGTCGATCATTGTGTTTGTGGATTCGTTGGATTCATTTCACCGCGACCTTGGACGTCGACGCGCCGTACAAACCAACCGACGAGCGGCAACTGAGCGAGCGAGCGCCGACCTTGAGTATATATACAGCGCGACGGCGCATGCGCTGTCAGCTGTCGAATGTTCTCGAAGGAGAAGAGCGCGCGCGGCACAGATGGCGACGGCGCGACGGCGCATGCGCTGTCAGCTGTCGAATTGCAGAAGCGTACGCATTTGGGCTGGTCGGTTCATGTTCACAGAAGTTAAAAAACAGCGCTAAAAGACGGGACAAGAAAGGACAACAGGACAGGGCGCTGACTAGCAACCAAATATGTTATTTCCTCAGTCAGCATACATATATACCACCGCACTATCGCAAAAAAAACAGCCTGCGCAGCGGCATGTGAGCCTGCGCAGAGGCATTCAAAAAATTAGTTTGACAGAAATTTGACCCTCCTTCGGAAGGAGGGAAATGGAAGGGAGGCTAACACATGCCTCACCACTGTTATGAATGTGAAAAGCTTCCGAAATGAGACGTGCACGTTCATCGTGGTAGTATGATAAGAAAATGGTACTTTAAAAGATGGGTGGCAACCGCAGTTGTTACAGTGAAGGGAAAGCTGACTATCTGTAGCGCGATTATGAACTTTGTTTTGAATGCTCGCGCAAGCGGTCATTAGCACACCGGCCCGTTTGCCCTATAACACCGACCACAGGAAAGAGGAATCTTGTAGACAACGCCATGACGACATTTCACAAACTTGTGCCTGTGCTTCTTAGGTACATCCTTTTTTGTACGGTTGCCTCACGATTAACATGCTGGCACAAGCTGCCTAGCTTATTTTGGGCAGAAAATAGCAGCTTAATGCCTGCCCTGGCGACAACTTTTTTAGATTGTGCGCTACCTTATGCACATAGGGGATAACTGCTACGCTTTTCAGCCGGCTTTTTTCGGACTGCACAGGTGGCCAGGCGCTTGTCCTTACTAGACTGCTACTAGGCTTTCAGCAATACTAGTCAAAAGCGTTGCAGGAAAACCTGCAAGCTTCAGGCGGTCAACTGCGAAAAGAAAACACTTTTCAACTTGGTGGTCACAGGACCTGTAGAGCGCCGCCTTCATGCAAGCTCTTGCAATGCCGCGTTTAACAATTTTTGAGTGCGCCGAAGAAAAGGGAAGAAGGGGCCTTTTTTGACCTGGGTGCGTAACCCCCAACACACGTGGCTGTTTGAGAACGACAGTTCTAAGTCTAAAAAGCGTAGTTTGTTATCTGAAGGATGCTCAGTCTTCAATTCAAAAGAACTTAATTCTGCGCGGAACACGTCAATTATTTTAGAAGCAGCAGGCTGCGCGTCAGGTGGGTTAGTGCGGTAAAAAATTAAAAAATCATCCACGTAGCGCATCACTTTTACCGTGCTCGTCTGATCTAGCTTGCTCCTCTAGATTGCGGTCATAGCTAGCCAATAAAAGGTCACTCAGAATGGGGGCGACTGCAAGACCCTATGCACACTCCTTTACGTTGTATAAAAAGCTTATCATCCAGGCAGATGAAGGTCGATTGCATATAAAACTTTAAAAGTGCTTAAAAACCGATGGACAGTGATTCCACAAGCGTTTTGGAACTTAAGACCCCGAATCTGTCTATGCAATAGCCTACTTCAGTACACACTTCCTCCTGAGGGAGCGAATAATATAAGTCCTTAATGTCTATGGAAAAAGCGCGCACCACCTTCTGGACACTCATCCTGGAGAAGGTAGAAACAGTACCTGGCGCCCTTATGAGGTAGGGGTCGTCGACGTCGAGAAGGCCCAAGAACCTTTGCAGAACACTCCCACCTCACGTTGCCAGGTTCCTCGCTCAGAAACTATAGTCCGGAACGGGCACAATTCCTTATGGGTCTTGGCACTGAAGAAAGCTGATAGGCAGGTCTCTTTGCAGGCTTTTACAGACTTAGCCAGTTTTGCAAAGTCCGGCTTTTTCGCACAGCTGGACGGCCCTTGTCTTTACCTTCGCAGGAACCCACTCCTTTTTACTTCATTGAAGTTCTCAAGAATGGCCGCGGCTGCTTGCTTTTTCTTTGTAGAGACTTCGAGGCAACACGACGAATCCCCCTTCCTTGTCGGAGAGGAGAAGCTTCAGCCCTGCTCTCGAAGAGAGGTAACCATAGTGCGAAGCCTGGCACTGTTGCCTTTTTTTACCCGCTGAGGTAGGCAGTCCACGCCTTCTCTGACGCACCTGTCGGATTCATCCATGCTTGCTCTACCAGCAGCTGTTCTCACCAAGCTGAGCAACTCTGTCTTGTCCAGATCAGGGTGCTCACAATACTTTGGACCGAGCCTCAGAAGATCAGCCACGTTGCTCGGGATTGAGGCTTCTCCGAGCACCAGGACTCCTGACCTGGCACATAATTCCGATGCTTGCTCCTGGGCAGTCGAACGAATATGTTGCCCCACAGGAAGTCGGCGGTCTGGGACGCCAGTTCGTAAATCTTCAATGAACTTCTCTGGGCACTGGGGTAAGGCAGTTCGTTGCGGTTCAAAAAACTGCAGGCAGTCGGTGTAGAAGCGAACTTGTCGGGCATGCCTCAGACTCCAAATCCGGCACATTCTTTTGCGTGCCCTTATGGAAGGCCTCATAGCCCCAAAAAGAAGGGCAACTTCTGGCGGAAGGTAGGAATGTTTGAGCGAGTAGGGCATAGAGACGAGCTCTACAAGTCGCAGTGGCGAGCAGGTGTGATGCAGATGACTGAAGAACGTAAACACGAAAAAGACACGAATGATGAAAAAGGGCCCGATGTAGTAGAATAACTGCAGAAGCGTACGCATTTGGGCTGGTTGGTTCATGTTCACAGAAGTTAAAAAAACAGCGCTAAAAAGACGGGACAAGAAAGGACAACAGGACAGGGCGCTGACTAGCAACCAAATATGTTTATTTCCTCAGTCAGCATACATATATACCACCGCACTATCGCAAAAAAAAAAAAACAGCCTACGCAGCGGCATGTGAGCCTGCGCAGAGGCATTCAAAAAATTAGTTTGACAGAAATTTGACCTCCTTCGGAAGGAGGGAAATGGAAGGGAGGCTAACACATGCCTCACCACTGTTATGAATGTGAAAAGCTTCCGAAATGAGACGTGCACGTTCATCGTGTAGTATGATAAGAAAATGGTATCTTTAAAAGATGGGTGGCAACCGCAGTTGTTACAGTGAAGGGAAAGCTGACTATCTGTAGCGCGATTATGAACTTGTTTGAATGCTCGCGCAAGCGGTCATTAGCACACCGGCCCGTTTGCCCTATATAACACCGACCACAGGAAAGAGGAATCTTGTAGACAACGCATGACGACATTTCACAAACTTGTGCCCTGTGCTTCTTAGTACATCCTTTTTTGTACGGTGCCTCACGATTAACATGCTGGCACAAGCTGCCTAGCTTATTTTGGGCAAAAATAGCAGCTTAATGCCTGCCCTGGCGACAACTTTTTTAGATTGTGCGCTACCTTATGCACATAGGGGATAACTGCTACGCTTTTCAGCCGGCTTTTTTCGGACTGCACAGTGGCCAGGCGCTTGTCCTTACAGACTGCTACTAGGCTTTCAGCAATACTAGTCAAAAGCGTTGCAGGAAAACCTGCAAGCTTCAGGCGGTCAACTTGCGAAAAGAAACACTTTTCAACTGGTGGTCACAGGACCTGTAGAGCGCCGCCTTCATGCAAGCTCTTGCAATGCCGCGTTTAACAATTTTTGAGTGCGCCGAAGAAAAGGAAAAAGAAGAAGGCCTTTTTGACCTGGGTGCGTAACCCCAACACACGTGGCTGTTTGAGAACGACAGTTCTAAGTCTAAAAAGCGTAGTTTGTTATCTGAAGGATGCTCAGTCTTCAATTCAAAAGAACTTAATTCTGCGCGGAACACGTCAATTATTTAGAAGCAGCAGGCTGCGCGGCAGGTGGGTGTAGTGCGGTAAAAAATTAAAAATCATCCACGTAGCGCATCACTTTTACCGTGCTCGTCTGATCTAGCTTGCTCTCTAGATTGCGGTCATAGCTAGCCAATAAAAGGTCACTCAGAATGGGGGCGATGCAGGACCCTATGCACACCTCCTTTACGTTGTATAAAAGCTTATCATCCAGGCAGATGACGGTCGATTGCATATAAAAACTTTAAAGTGCTAAAAACCGATGGACAGTGATTCCACAAGCGTTTTGGAAACTTAAGAACCCCGAATCTGTCTATGCAATAGCCTACTTCAGTACACACTTCCTCCTGAGGGAGCGAATAATATAAGTCCTTATGTCTATGGAAAAAGCGCGCACACCTTCTGGACACTCATCCTGGAGAAAGGTAGAAACAGTACCTGGCGCCCTTATGAGGTGGTAGGGGCGTCGACGTCGCGAAGGCCCAAGAACCTTTGCAGAAACACTCCCACCTCACGTTGCCAGGTTCTCGCTCAGAAACTATAGTCCGGAACGGGCACAATCCTTATGGGTCTTGGCACTGAAGAAAGCTGATAGGCAGGTCTCTTTGAGGCTTTTACAGACTTAGCCAGTTTTGCAAGTCCGGCTTTTTCGCACAGCTGGACGGCCCTTGTCTTTACCTTCGCAGGAACCACTCCTTTTACTTCATGAAGTTCTCAAGAAATGGCCGCGGCTGCTTTTTCTTTGTAGAGACTTCGAGG